>CAIGRF010170613.1:26993-45963 GCA_903798235.1 Fraxinus ornus
CAAGAATAAAGCTACAGAAAAATTGCTTTCAAAACCAAGAATCGGTCAATTTTGGCACCTTGCCCCAATAAATAGCTAAATAAAAGAGAAAGCACCAAGTTTACTTTTCTTGCTGACCTTGACCATAGCATTAAGGGTGTGCTTGACTGGAGGGAGAAGTTGGCAGAAAGAAAAATTAGAAGGCAATCTGTGTTAACTGTATTTTCCTCCTGCTTTGGTATGATGGATGGGAAAGAAATCTTTCATATTGATATGCCCTTTGAATTTGCTACACATCACTGGAAATAAAATAAAAAGAATTCTATTTTCCCTTTCCTACTTCTGCTTCCTCCTACCTAAACAAATATATCATGGACTTGGCTTCGTTTGCATTAGTAGCAGACTACACCAGGAGATCACAAATAGTGAAGTAGCATCTAGCTAGAGGACTGGGGAGGAATCTGTTGGAGACCAGAACTCATGTCTGCATATACTGTATTCGTATGTGAACATTTCCTTGGATTTTCTGCTAACAACTATTCTTCTTTCACCTTTACGTATTCCAGTAGGAATCTACAAAGTTCGCGTAGAAGCTAATAAATTTAGCTGTGCAACACTAAAATATACGGTTGTCATTCTATAATTCACCAAAAAAGGATGACATAGAACCTACCAAGATTTGAATAACTCTTTTCTGTATTTTAAATCACATGGTAAAAGATCCATTCTACAGGGATACAAATAATGAAAAATAGGAAACTTATGAATATCGATCTTAATCTTCCTACAAATTTAAATATTTTCCTATACAAACGAAAAGGATAACAAAGTATTCTCTCCATAAGCAGAAAGTATTATACACTAGTTGTGCTGAAAAAGGAAACTAGTGAACAAGGAAAGTCAAATCTTCCAACATTTCCTTCAAGTTAGTGAGGAGATATTTCTCATTCGCAACTTATCTAGAACTTGACTGAACGACGTCGCACAAGAAAATCCTTTTAACTCAGAATGCAGCTAATTGTCTTCCCTGAAGACATATATTAACACCTCTATCAACATTTACATTATGAATATAAAATCAGTAGGAATTTCCAGAAGATACAACTGAATTATAGAGCCCATCGAGTTTGTTGCAATAACAAGGCTGAATAATTTGCTCTTGCCACTAAGCCAGAGGTCATTAGACTCTTAACTTAAAACTAAGAATGGCTACATAGAGGGTATAAGCTCCTACAGCAAAAGGACAAAAAATGTGCAAATAGGTTGTGCACAAAGTCCAATGCAAGAAAAGACGAGTTGCCCTCTATTAGAGACAAATAAAAGAACCAAATAAACTGAAGCTCACTTGGTCGAGCAACAACAAACTGAGGAGAGAAAGCTTTGTTGATTGATGAATTTGATAAGGAGGTAGCGGAAGCGCCAATGAACAAAGGTCACAAATTGCACACTCCAACAACAACAGGAGCAGAAAAAGACCAATAGCATAAGCCAACTAGTGAAGGACAGAAATTATTAGGACCAATGTCTTTAAACAGCAGGAAAGAGGCTTCTTCTAAAACTCCAGAGTAGCTAAAACGTATAATTAAACCTAACCAAGCCTGCCCGACGAGCCCACGCAGAAATCAAATTGCCAAGTCAAATGCAAATCGTCAACTCCAAAAAACTGGGTCTAGAAAACATTGGCATGAGCAGAAAACATGGGACATCCTTGTCCACACAGCAAATTTAAGTGGAACTCCACTATAAGTCTATCAAAATATATTGACTGAACGAGAGGCACAAGGCCGCTCACCAGAGAAAAGAAGCAAAAGATAGTTTAACTCAATGCAAGATCCAATCTTGCTATGATAACATGTTGGAAATTGCAAAGTAAAAGTATTGAGAAAGAAAACAAAGAGGATTAGAAAATTTATATAACTCTTCAGTCTTCTCTTGTCCTTTAAATTACAAAGTGAAAGATCATATTCACATGGTTACAAATAACCAAATAGGAAAGTTATAACCACCTACCATAATCTTCCTTGTGAATATTCTTCAAATACTAACCATAACTTGTGCAATAAAAGTTTACCACAATCTTTCCAATACAAAGAAAAGAAAAGGACAAAAAAAAAAAAAACAGAATCTCCATGGAATCTGAATATATACTACACTAGTTATACTGGAAAAGGAAACTGCTGAACTCTTAAGATCATCTCCAATGCATTCCATGAACTGCTATCTAGGTGGCATGGAAGTTGAAAGACTTCCGGTCTACATGGCATTAATGTCTAATAAATAGGCACTTAAGTATTAAATTAGTCTCTAATACATTCTATGGATTGTTATCTAGGTGTCCTTTATTTTCTTAAAATAAAACAAAATCACAATCAAATCTGGATAGAATATATAGATTTGGAAAAGAAATATCATTTTGTTGAGTTACTTCACCTAATAGAGCTTCTGAATCTAGACAAAGCTCTAGATGTTGTCTATTTTTTTATTATGTTAACTTGATGGAGTTTCGTCATCTAGCATTGGAAAGGAATTTTTTCAAACACCATCTTATTCATGCTTATGTGACACAATTTTTGAGCCATTCATGATTACATTAAAGATGCTCTAAATCAAATATTTCAATAATATACTACAAAAATTATCTTTCTTTTTCTTTTTTGCAAGGATATCCCTCAAATGATCACATTATTCTTTATCATAGAAATCACTATATCTTTATTCAATAATCAAAAGCAATTTAACACATGAGCATTTAGAAGATAGATCATATAAAACAGAAAAAAAAATAACTTTTTTCTAGACAAAAAAGTTGAACTTACAAACTGATTCTCGAATATTATGTCCAAATAAGCATCCGCAACCTTTAAATATGCATCCAGGCTGTTGTAACTAGATATAACCTGAAATATGGACATCTCTCAAAAATCTATTATAGAATTCTTAATGAAGAGAGAGATTAGAATGTAAACAAGTAGAGATGATATTTAGAGCTCATTTGGGAGGGATTAAAATTGAAAAACTAGCCATTATTGTTGACTTTTATTAGACGAGTGGGACCCAATAACGGCTATATTTTCAATTTTAATTGGATTTTAATCGGTACCAAACGGACTCTCAGTAAAAAAGTAAGAATGTGGTAAAGCAGACAACTAACCCATATGTTAATCTAACAACTGATTTTCATTTAAATGAATTGTTCTTAGTTTAGCCAACAGGAACAGCTGGATGAGAAACTCTTAAAACATAATCAATACATTTCTAACTCAGCAAAATCAGGCAACAAAGAATCAGGATTCAAAGTCTCTGATTAAAGGCTTGTTTGTCAAAGATATTTTAGAAATCCTTTTCCCCCAAAATTGCTTTCCACACACATTCTAGGGGACCTTCAATTTTCCCACTTTTTAAACACACATTCTCCCGAAAATATAAAAAATAAAAAGCAAGCTTGGAAAAAGATAACAATGCCATAGCAAAGAATCAGTTCTGCATAACAAAACAGCGGGGATAAAATCATAATACCTGGACAATTTTTTCTACTATTAGATCGACATTGCTGACTTCAGGTATCCTTTCACACAGCCTAAATCCAAGTAATTTGTAATTCAAACACTGCATATTGAAGAGTTAATCTGCCCAGATTGGAAGTCTGGAAACTGCAACTTAAGCATCATAAACATAGAAGTATGCTGCACGAAAATCTCAAGATAGATACCTGTTCAAAGGAGAAATCATCTGTACATTCAATGAGATGAAGCATCTCGAAAGAATTAGAACAAAGGAATCCAAGAGGAAGTTCCTTCAGTATATGATGAAGAATTATTGAGACGAATGCACAGTTTTCAAAAGAGTCTGATTGGTTTCTCCTCATTCCAAGTGCCTCAAGCATATTTCTGATTTCCATCTGTCATGGAGTATTCACGTCATCCATCAGTCAAGCCATCTTAATGACAGTACAAGCAAGACCAACTATTGAAAAAACAGATCATAGTGTAAAAACCTAAACACTAACCAGTAATCAAGGGCTAAATCAGAAGCAACTTCACAACATAATCTAATGACGAAAAGCTTTCATATTTTAGAAAATCAAAGTTTTAAGTACAAGAATGAGGTTTCACAAGGATACGGAACCACAATAAAAAAATGAGCCAGACACGACAGCAGGGAGGATAACAACTTAAACAAACAAATAAGAGAATGTAGAACTGGTTCCACTCTGATATGAGAGAAACAAGCCCAGAAGATTAACAATTAAACATGAAAATTATACAATAATTTGAAAAAATAAGAACTGGGGAATGATTTAACATCCCCACATGAAGGCCCACAAAAAAAAAAAAAACCTATACCGTCATATGGAATTGCCACAGAATGAGTAAAAATGCCAAAACATCCAGGCCACTTTCACATATAATATTGATGAAAGTAACAAGAAGATTGAAGAAACACTATGCAGAGTTGTGCCAAATAGAACGGCTGCAATTATTCTCATTGTTCAATGTCAAACTCTATGTAAGAAAAGAATTGTATCTGTATATGAGAAATAACCTAGCATCAGCATATCAACCCCATCATAGCAACTGTACTGGCAAAGAAGCACAGCAGGAACATATTTCGTGACTGACCTGGTTTAGATCCTTGAATAAGCATTTTATGATATACTCAATAGTCGGTTCAATCAGGCTAACAAGCAATTTACTGTTTCCAGAAGAATTTCCAGATGTACTCTCTCTTGCTGATATAAGGCGCAATAATTGAACTTTCAGGTCATTAATGCAACGAATCAAATATCCTGCCATGTAACACATTTATCCATGACTTGCAATAAGAAATAATATTTAAAATGAAAACCATGCTATAGATATCCATCATGAAAATCTAGGGAGACTAAGACACATGCTTTTAAGATCTAGAGTCGAACCAGAGCACACCATGATGTGAGTTTTTATGAAATGGGTTTAGACAGTTTTCTACAAACTTTTGAACTGATATTGGTAACAATAAGCCAACACCCGGCAATAAGATACGTGACTTTTTCAGTTTTCCTCTGGAAAATGTAAGGATATAAAATTGGGCGATCACAGAAGTTTTCCTAGTTAAAATTTTAACTGGACAACAGATAGTGGCACAATCTAGTTAAGTGGTTGACCTCTACTTGAGTTACGACTGTTTCCAGATTAGAAGATATCAAGAAAACACTGTCCTTTCTTGCATAAGAAAATAGAGAACATGAATTAGCACCTGTATCACGTTGTGATAGTCTTTGAGCACATCGTGCCAAGTACAAGCGGCAGTAGGCCGACACCAGCGGATCAGCAATGCCCCTTGTCATCATAACCAAGCGTTGAAGGATATCCATGGGATGGTCAAGAAGGAAGCGCCAGCAGTGCAACATGGAAAGCTCCAGATAGCTGGCATACAGAGTCATCAGCATGAACAGACAGTGTAGTTATCAAGCACAAACGAAAAAAGGAAAACTAAAAGGTAAGCAGTTTACTGATTCATATATCAGAATAGTCCAGCTACAAGATGTAAAATAACATTGTCTTGACGACTCCGGATAAGAGTATAAAGATAACATCAGATCGGATTATTTTCGGAGGCAATGAAGATCTTCCATCTTCGTGTTTGATATCTATTTGACCCCTCCTCCCCCATCACCCCCTATCTTAGTTTGTTAGCGCACTCCATCAGTGTGATCCCATAAGATCAACACTGATGGTTGTGTCCAATGACGGATTTGTCCGTGGTGGGGGCATTATTTGTGACCAGGATGGATGGTGCATCCAGACATTCTCCTCTCCATATGGTGATTGCCCTATTCTTAAGGCTGAGTTCAAGCTAATCTGGATGGGATTCTTCGCTCGAGGACTTGGACTTTCTGACTTGTGGATAGAGGTAGATTCCTCTTTAGATGTTCGTTGCATCATTCATGGAACTGAGCCATGATGTATCCAGGGTACTCTCAGAAATATCAGATACCATCTCTTTCATTTAAACGAGACATGATTTCCCAATTATACCATGAGGGGAATCGGGTTGCTGACTCGTCGTTGCAGGTTGGGAACAAGCCATTACCAGGATTAGGGATCTTTAGACCTTCCTCGACGATTACGCGCCCTAATACAAATTGACAGATATGGCATCCCTAGTGTTAGAGGGCTATAGTATACTTTTGCTTCTTTACCCTTATAAGGAAAGTAGTATTTCCTCATCTATTATCTTTTGTACTTATGCTGCTTTGTTGGAGGTCAGGCCTCTACCCCCCTCCCATGTATTCAAGCGAAAAGTCAGTACATGTTCCTTCCCAATTCGCATACCTCATTGATTTGATGTGTCTTTCCTCAGATTCTCAGTATAAATTCAACGGAATATCTTATCCAAGATGTAGTAGAGCAGTGAAGTTAAGGTAGCAGGAATGGAAATGTCTACATGGAGCTCTATTCGATCATTCAAATTGCACAAATAATTAATCTCAAAAAACTATGTTAGTGTTTTGATTGTATATTACCTATACATGTCATTGAACAAAAAAAATTCTGTCAAACCAAGAATCATTAATATAAAGAAAGATTCATTTTCATTTTTTCTCTATAACAGCAAAGCCATATCCGAGTAAGATCACAGTGAGAATGCTACAAGCAGGCTGAACTGAGTAATGACTATCTTGGCCATTATTTGAACAAAGTGGCCATCTTTAGATTTCATCTCACATACTTACAGCTAAAATGAGGACATAGTTTGACCACACAAGGTATGCTACCGAGTTTTATTAATGTACACAGCAGTTATTTTATTCATTCGCCGTATGAAGATCTACTTGGAATTTCACAATATACCAATGTTAGCAGAAAGTTCATACATAAACGCAATTATCTCCAGAAGATGCATTCTCTTAACAACTAGAGAAGCATCAACAACTTAAACAAGATAATGATATAGAAAGGAAGTGACAGCATTAACAATTAATTAAGACAATAAAATAGCAAGCACAAAACTATAAGAGAATAAAGAACTTCACATGCGAGGAAGGAGCTCACGAACTGAACCAATTTTGCAGAACCAGTTATTGCAGATCTCTTTGGCATCATAGCAAATATCACCTGCTTCAAAATCATCTGCCACATAAAACAGAAAGTCTTGAGATTTGTAGTTTGACGAACATATTCAGGTTGCCAAAGTTACAACTAAATAACAATCTTGAAAAGGACATCGGGGTTCAAAATTATTTGTAGTTTAAGCCTTATGTTAGGAAATATTATTACAATGACTTGGTCTTAGTGTGGTCCTACACAGAGTGCATTCTACAGTAACCTTAGAAGGAAAAGAGAAAAAAGAAATTCCATTTCTGATAAAACCCTCAATAGAACGGCTGACACTGACAGTAACAATCACAGTGTGATATGTTTTCATATATTATTTTGCCATTGCTGGACTTTCAACAAATGATCCCTTGTTTTCAAAGCTACACTTCCCCTGGAAAAGAAAGGGAGAATAGGAAAACAAAGGTTGTTTTCATGTGAACTTAATTACACGAATTACTCTTAACTACAAACAATTTAGTGGGTACCTTCAGTAATATAGAAACACCCCGAGGTTGGTCTAGTAATCCTCATGAGGCTGACCATGCTCTTATTGACAACTCAACCAAGCCTTACCCCAAACATATCTAGTTGGCTTCGTTGATTCTCATCTTCTACAATACTCTATAAAGGGGGCTTCTCCTTAGTTAAACTACAAATGGTCAAATAACTTTAGGCCAACCTTTTCTCCTCCATTTACTATTAACACTAGCTCTGTCACTTTTCTTACCCAGTGCATCTAGCTGACTTTCTTGAAGATAGCCAAACCATCTCAGTTAAAGGCAGATAAAATCACTAAAGTGGAGAGCAATTGCATATTATGCGTACTTAGTGTGATCAAATGAGATTCAAAAACACCTTAACTAAACCTGGCAAAGCGCAAATAGATCTCCCATCTTCATTGAACTCAGCCCTTTGCTTAATGCGATTCCACACCAAATCACCTAGCATTTCCATTATATCCGTTGCTAGAACAAAAAGATTTGGATAAAACTGGACTGTGGTTGTATCCATAAGAAGTCTGGCAACCTGCAAAGAAAATCATTGATAATCAAAAGCACATAGTGCATGCATGAATCCTTGGTTGTAATATTGAGTTTCAGACTGAAGATACTCAGATATTACTTAACATAAAATTTAAAAATTTACTTTCCGGATTTTCTACAATCAAAGCAAATAGTTCAGAATGACCTAGAATTTAAACTAGGTGAAACAACTGAGCCCCTGTTTGACAACCATTATTTTGAGAAATAGAGTTTTGATTAGTGATTTTTTGGAGAATACGTAGTTAAAAAGTAGGGAAAAGTTTTGAGTCTATGTACAAAATATTTTGTTGTGTAAATGTGTGGTTGAAAATGAATATGAGAATTAAAGAATTTTGAAATAATGGTTGTCAAACAGGGGTCGACAATTCAACACTTACAGAAAGTAAACCCCTATTTTCTCTCAAAACAGAAAGAACGCTGTGTTAAAATTCTGACTAATACAGCTAGCAAAAGTATAAGACTAAACAAACAAAACCAAAAAATCTAAGCCACGACCCACCTTAATTGACAATCTTAAAGATGTTACACGGTCATCTGCATGCCAAGCAAGTTTGATTTCATCTTTGAGTTCAAGTAATCGTGAGACATACTCCCGCTGACTGATAACCTTAACATCTTCGGCAAATTTTTTAGGATCATCCAATTTCTCCAAGTGCGAATCTTTCAATGATTTCTCATTTGCTGCCAACTTTCTCTTAAAGTTAAAATGACTCCAAAAAAGACAAAGAAACCTGTGCAACCAAAAAATCAAAAGAAAAGAAAAGGATAACTGTTTTGCAAAATACAACGTACCTTTACTACCCTTCATATCTTTGCTGGCTACCTGTTAGAAGGAATAAAGTTGGGAAGTTAAAATTAGCCACTATGTTCATAAACTAGGATGACCTTAAAACATGGTTACTCTAGCCTAGTTACAAAACGATATACTAAATCCAAGGTAGACATTACTTCTTGAACACAATGAAACAGAAAAAAAAATTCTAATTGCTACATAAAGGTTTAAGAGCGATACCAAAGATATTGAAATTGTTTTAGAAACAGGGAATCTTTGCATCAAGATTTTAGTGAAAGAATTCCATTCCTTCTGTTGTGATTGAGCATAAATTTCCTTGGGGACTGTCTCGTCAGATTTAATCTCTTCATGTTGCAAAATGTTGGCAGAAACTTCCATCTTCCCATTCATTGACCTCAGTGGATCAAAGAAATCATCTTTTCCGTCATCCAATAAATTCACCTGTAATTGATATCATCAAACTCTATCAACATTGTTAAAATATTGCCAGATATACAATACTCTGGGGCCAGCACAAGTGTTCCCAGCACCTTTGGTGAGGAAGTGAAATTAGAATTCTTAAAACAAGAATAAAAATTGAAACTCGAAGAGTTCGTAGAATAATTTGATTGTAATGAAAAGTTGGTTAATTGAAAAGTGTAAACAGCATTTTTTTCTCCCAATCCTAATGAACAAAATAATTAAAATCGTAAAAAGAGTAAAATCCTACAAGTAAAAGGAAATTATATTCTAACAAGAAAGAAGAAATCCTATTTTTCAAACAAGAAAGGAGAAATCCGACTACAACAATATATCATTTCTATCCTTTTTGTAATAGGAATGTTCTACATCATTCTCCCTCATTTAAAAAAATTCCTCCTCAGTTTGACAGGAGAAGAGAAAATCAATCAATCTGGTAGAAAATACTCAAAATATTCTGCTATATAGCACATGTTTGGTACACATTAAAACTTTTATTCTCATTTTTATTTTTCTACTCATTTTCATTCACATATTCTTCAATAAAATAATATTTTCCATCACAACAATAATTTTTTCTTCTTGTTCAACCATACATTCTCTATTAATCTACTATTCGAGAATATATTATTCCAAAATAATGTGGCTCAAACACACCCATAATATTGAAAAAATCCATATCTTCCGCAATTACATTGAATGAAATCAACTTTGCTCCTACAATGCTCATATTCTTTTCCTTAAAGGATACTTCCTGCTTGGCATTCCTTTAGAAATGATATTTTATCCAATCGATCATTCTTGAATCCCCATGTACAGTATAAACACTGCATTTTTCAATTCTTTGTGCTTCTAGTGTTCTTACTTCTAATGATGGCATCTTAAATATTACAAATCCATCACTAATTTCCTTGTGCTTATTTAATTCTTTTTCATTAGAATGGTCGACAAGATTTTTATACTTAATTTGACAAACTTCACATTTGACTTCTTCATGATTAGGCACAAATCGTCATGGTTGGAGTGGTCATCTATCCATGCAAGTGGTCGTCCTTGGAGATCGTGTATTACTTCAAAGATGAACGCAGCTATGGTATAATGGATATCTTAAGTTTTGTCAATCTCGTCAAGTTATGGCTTAATGTTTTCTAACCTCCGACCATTGTCAGTGGCTGAAACTCCACTAGTACCATCCTTAGCCATTAGGTCAAGATCTCTGATACCAATTTTGGTGCGAAACGAAATTGAAATTAGTGAAACAATAATAAAAATTGAAACTCGAAGAGCTTATAAGAATAATTTGATTTATAGGCGTAAATTTCCTAATACTAATTACTAAAGTAATTAAAATCCTAAAAGGAGTAAAAAAAAAAAAATATTAATCTAAAAAGAAATAAGAAAATCATATTCTAAACAAGAAAGAAAAAATCCTGCTACAATAAATAATTACCATCCTTTTTTAATAGAATTGTTCTACATCAACCTTCCTATCGAGCAGGGAACTAGTTACATAACCACATTCATACGAATAAAAATGTAGTTATATACATGACTCGCCGTCACTTATAAATTTTAACATAATAGGTCCTCTAACTATAAGGAAAGTGTAAAATAAGTAGATGTAGTTGTTTTGATTTAGCTAATATGCTAATACAAAATCATCACCTATGCATCCATCTATAACCAACTTCATGAAACTCTACATTATCATTGATAAAGTATTGCTAAACATAAAAGCTAGATGAATGCACAAGTCTGGGCATCAAATTTTGATCGTATAACAATGTACCATTGACTTATTCATACACATAAAAGAAAAGACGAAGCAATGAAACTAATATTTAACTTTCAATTTCACCATTTTAACTCTTTATAAGAACAGGTAAAATAATCATAAGTAATCATGCTTTCTACATTTCAGCTAACATCGATCTACTCCTATATCTTCAAGTTATATATTAGAAACTCAAGAGGATCCTATGCAGCGTTCTTTATTCATTTGTTTTCAACAATTCTATAATTCTAAATTCTAAATCAACTTCAAACGGACAACAATACATCTTACATTCCATAAACATAATTCCATAACAAGTTGTTGGCATTGAGATTATGCAATTAAGAATATAATTAAACAGAAAAGATACAAACATAAAAAGGCGTGGACCTGGCGAGGCGACGGAGAGGGAGAGGGAGAGGGAGCGGAGAGAGGATGAGATTCGGCGGGGACGCGCGGAAGTGAGTGGGACTGCTCTTCGGCTCGGTAGTCTCGGCGTCTGAATTCGAGTCCCATCGGCTTCAGATTCTAAACAGTGTGCCAATGGAGAATCTCTTCGGTTTATGAATTACTCTGATGCAGGGTTTTGGATAGTTACTGAAGCTGGAATTGATTTAAACCTCGGAATGGCCTATAACTTTAGAGGAGGACCCAATTCCAATTTTGCAAGTATTTTAAATAGGTAATAATTATTTTTGGATTAATCTATACGTATATAGATGTACACACAGAGGTTCACAGTGGAATAGACTTCACGATACTCTACCATAGTCTCATCCCACTCACATTATGTCAACCTCTATGTATACATACACTTAGCATGACTCTCTTTTTTCTTCTACTTTTAACTATACATTCAAAAAAAAAAAAAAATCACTATACACAGCTCTGAACTTATTTTGATAAAGAGTTCGAAAATCTTGTGATTGTGTTTGGTTGAACTAACAAACTTGAGATTGGGTGTCTTGGATGGCTAAGTATAGGTTATGGCAATGCTAATCCAAAGATTAGTTAAATAACTCAATAAGTTCGATAATGTTGTAACATGCCATTTTAACTTGATATGTTAGGTAAGTCATAGATGAATGTCCGACTCAAATCAAAAAAGTTAAATCGATGATTATATATCTCATGTGTCATTTATCGATTTTCTATGCACAGAGAAGTTTTCAATGCCCAACCTCAAAACCCATATGGGAAGGGTGCTTGATAAAACACGTTGACCAACGAAGCTTTGAATGTAGTTACACGAGGCCATCATAGTTGCCATTTGAATTATCCTATTCATCACTTGGATCGAATAAACTAGGAGATTGTACCATGCTCTAGTTAAAGTACATTACTTATTGAAAAATGTGACTAGATAAATGCATTACTTCAAGCGGAAAAAAAGCCGTACAAATTTGGGAGAGAGTATAGTTGAAACTAATTTGGGTAAAAAAAAACTTAATTTAAATAAACCTTTGACAAACAGGCATTTAGTAAATTTCCAAAATTTTACGAGGATCTCAAGATACTTTCACATATATGACACCTTAAGTCGAACTTTTTCCACTCCAAATGAAGTTTGTAGAGAAGGAAAATCAACATAAGGTAAACCTTATGAAACACCATAGTCGAATAATGTCAAAAATCTTATAGAACACCGTAGTCGAATAATGTCAATTTTGAATACACATTCTGGTTTAAACAAATGTGTACATAATTATTTGATATTGAATGCAATCAAATAATATTTGTTTGCTAATTGACATCTATCTAGAGTCTAATTATATTACACATAGTTATTAGACCCGACCCAGAAAAATCATCGGGTCGGTGGTTTAATTAGTGGGGGTGGTTCAATCGGTGGTCATGTTAAATCGTATTTTTCATTAAAATATATTTTGCAATAAAAAGAATATTATTTTGTTAGATGTATATACTGTACTCCCATTATGCTGCAAAGTTCCCTAGTTTCCAAAATGGTAGGAAGTGAATTTTCATGATGGAAACTCAAGTTCAAATCATTGCCATAACAAGTTATAAATAAAATTTTACACTTCACTTTATTGAAAAAACATTGAACCGGTTTTGGTTTTCTCTCAAACCCGTCTGAAACAAACGGTTATTAAATGTTCAACCAGTTCTTGACTGGTTCCTCTGTCAATTTGACCAAGTAATGCAATTGGACCGATCCAATAGCCGGTTCGACGGTTTTTAGGTCGGACCGACCTGTCCGATCCTATTTTTATAGCTATGATATTACAATATTGTTATGTTGTCAGGAAGGGTTTCCTGACAACATGCTCATAATAGGAAAAACATTTTTTTTTTTTTTTGGCATTTTTCATAAGCATGGGTTTCACTCTCATACGTGTGTATGTCAATGTGTCATTTTTTGTTTTATAAAGGAGCTTAATTCCATGGGCGGAGATAGGGATGGGCTGGACTAGGCTGGGTTTTAACCCACCCTTGCCCAAGCTCAGCTTATGTAAAAAATTAAATAAATAAATTGGTTAAAACCCAATTTAGCCCACTATCCAGCCCAATAGCCCAACCAAGCCAATAGCCCAATTTTGGTTAAAGCCCAATTTCCCTCTCTCTCAATTTGAGAAGATCAATTTGCCAAAGTGATAATTACGTTAAACCAGACATTAAGTTTGACATTTTTAAAAATCAGATTTTATCTTTATTTAATAAAAAATCAGGTTTTAATTTCACAATTAATATTAATAATAATATTTTAAATTAGATTAATCTATATACCCACCATAACATCTACCCCACCAAATTTAAATCTCATTTCCCAAACTCTAATCATTTCTCCTCCTCTCTCTTCCGTCTTTTCTCCTCACTTTGTGCTTCTAGTGTTCTTACTCCTAATGATGGCATCTTAAATATTACAAATCCATCACTAATTTCCTTGTGCTTATTTAATTCTTTTTCATTAGAAGGGTCGACAAGATTTTTATACTTAATTTGACAAACTTCACATTTGACTTCTTCATGATTAGGCACAAACACAGACATGAGGTCAACAATTGTAACTTTACCATAATGTTTTCCAAACTCAGCTTGTTTTCATTATCAATTTCCATGAATTAGGAATCAGCATGTCTCAGGTTTTCAACTTGCACGTACTTTCCTACCTCTTAGCAATATCACGGTCGGAAACACCATTATCATTTTGAATGACATCCTTTTCAAACTTATAATCTACCTCATTAATCTTCTGCTCTTTATTTACACTGGTATCCCCAAATTGTTCATCAAATGACAACAAAACAATCTCTTATTGTATCATGGTTAACCCCAAACTATATGATAATTGTCCATCTCTACCACGTTATATACAATCTGATTTTTGTAGTACTTTCCAATCGATAATTAAATTTTTCATACCTCAATTTCAAAATTTCTCGATCCCCTATAACTAGTAGAACTTGATAGCAAGATGACTATTTTTTTGTCTTCAAATTTTAAAGCTTTCACCAATTCTTTAGACTTCATGTTCTCACTCTACTCCCATGATAATGATCATGTTGCAACTTTGTTGTTGATGGAGCATCGTTTTTTAAAAAAATTGTCGCGCTTCAAATTGGGATAGTCTTATATCTTTTTTGAAGACATTCAGGAAATCCTAAATAACTTGTTCTTGCTCACCATTCGATGGTAAATCATTAGAATCTAAATCGTCATGGTTGGAGTGGTCATCTATCCGTGCAAGTGGTCGTCCTTGGAGATCGTGTATTACTTCAAAGATGAATGCAGCTATGGTATAATGGATATCTTAAGTTTTGTCAATCTCGTCGAGCTATGGCTTAATGTTTTCGAACCTCCGACCATTGTCAGTGGCTCAAACTCCACTAGTACCATCCTTAGCCATTAGGTCAAGATCTCTTATACCAATTTTGGTGCGAAAACGAAATTGAAATTCATGAAACAATAATAAAAATTGAAACTCGAAGAGTTTATAAGAATAATTTGATTTATAGGCGTAAATTTCCTAATACTAATGACTAAAGTAATTAAAATCCTAAAAGGAGTAAAAAAAATAAAATATTAATCTAAAAAGAAAGAAGAAATCATATTCTAAACAAGAAAGAAAAAATTCTGCTACAATAAATAATTACCATCCTTTTTTAATAGAATTGTTCTACATCAACCTTCCTATGAGCAGGGGACTAGTTACATAACCACATTCATACAAATAAAAATGTAGTTATATACATGACTCACCGTCACTTATAAATTTTAACATAATAGGTCCTCTAACTATAAGGAAAGTGTAAAATGAGTAGATGTAGTTGTTTTGATTTAGCTAATATGCTAATACAAAATCATCACCTATGCATCCATCTATAACTAACTTCATGAAACTCTACAGTATCATTGATAAAGTATTGCTAAACATAAAAGCTAGATGAATGCACAAGTCTGGGCATCAAATTTTGATCGAGTAACAATGTACCATTGACTTATTCATACAACATAAAAGAAAAGACGAAGCAATGAAACTAATATTTAACTTTCAATTTCACCATTTTAACTCTTTATAAGAACAGGTAAAATAATCATAAGTAATGATGCTTTCTACATTTCAGCTAACATCGATCTACTCCTATATCTTCAAGTTATATATTAGAAAGTCAAGAGGATCCTATGCAGCGTTCTTTATTCATTTGTTTTCAACAATTCTATAATTCTAAATTCTAAATCAACTTCAAACGGACAACAATTTATCTTAAATTCCATAAACATAATTCCATAACAAGTTATTGGCATTGAGATTATGCAATTAAGAATATAATTATACAGAAAAGATACAAACATAAAAAGGCGTGGACCTGGCGAGGCGACGGAGAGGGAGAGGGAGCGGAGAGAGGATGAGATTCGGCGGGGACGCGCGGAAGTGAGTGGGACTGCTCTTCGGCTCGGTAGTCTCGGCGTCTGAACTCGAGTCCCATCGGCTTCAGATTCTAAACAGTGTGCCAATGGAGAATCTCTTCGGTTTATGAATTACTCTGATGCAGGGTTTTGGATAGTTACTGAAGCTGGAATTGATTTTAACCTCGGAATGGCCTATAACTTTAGAGGAGGACCCAATTGCAATTTTGCAAGTATTTTAAATAGGTAATAATTATTTTTGGATTAATCTATATGTACATAGATGTACACACAGAGGTTCACAGTGGGATAGACTTCACGATACTCTATCATGGTCTCATCTCACTCACATTATGTCAACCTCTATGTGTACATACACTTAGCATAACTCTTTTTTTTTTTTCTACTTTTAACTATACATCCAAAAAAAATAAATCATTATACACAGCTCTGAACTTATTTTGATAAAGAGTTCGAAAATCTTGTGATTGTGTTTGGTTGAACTAACAAACTTGAGATTGGGTGTCTTGGATGGCTAAGTATAGGTTATGGCAATGCTAATCCAAAGATTAGTTAAATAACTCAATAAGTTCGGTAATGTTGTAACATGCCATTTTAACTTGATATGTTAGGTAAGTCATAGATGAATGTCTAGACTCAAATCAAAAAAGTTAAATCGATGATTATATATCTCATGTGTCATTTATCGATTTTCTATGCACAGAGAAGTTTTCAATGCCCAACCTCAAAACCTATATGGGAAGGGTGCTTGATAAAACACGTTGACCAACGAAGCTTTGAATGTAGTTACACGAGGCCATCATAGTTGCCATTTGAATTATCCTATTCATCACTTGGATCGAATAAACTAGGAGATTGTACCATGCTCTAGTTAAAGTACATTACTTATTGAAAAATGTGACTAGATAAATGCATTACTTCAAGCGGAAAAAAAGCCGTACAAATTTGGGAGAGAGTATAGTTGAAACTAATTTGGGTAAAAAAAAACTTAATTTAAATAAACCTTTGACAAACAGGCATTTAGTAAATTTCCAAAATTTTACGAGGATCTCAAGATACTTTCACATATATGACACCTTAAGTCGAACTTTTTCCACTCCAAATGAAGTTTGTAGAGAAGGAAAATCAACATAAGGTAAACCTTATGAAACACCATAGTCGAATAATGTCAAAAATCTTATAGAACACCGTAGTCAAATAATGTCAATTTTGAATACACATTCTGGTTTAAACAAATGTGCACATAATTATTTGATATTGAATGCAATCAAATAATATTTGTTTGCTATTTGACATCTATCTAGAGTCTAATTATATTACACATACCCAGAAAAATCATCGGGTCGGTGGTTTAATTGGTGGGTGTGGTTCAGTCGGTGGTCATTGTTAAACCGTATTTTTCATTAAAATATATTTTGCAATAAAAAGAATATTATTTTGTTAGATGTATATACTATACTCCCATTATGCTGCAAAGTTCCCTAGTTTCCAAAATGGTAGGAAGTGAATTTTCATGATGGAAACTCAAGTTCAAATCATTGCCATTACAAGTTATAAATAAAATTTACACTTCACTTTATTGAAAAAACATTGAACCGGTTTTGGTTTTCTCTCAAACCCGTCTGAAACAAACGGTTATTGAATGTTCAACCAGTTCTTGACTGGTTCCTCTGTCAATTTGACCAAGTAATGCAATTGGACCGATCCATTAGCCGGTTCGACGATTTTTGGGTCGGACCAACCTGTCCGATCCTATTTTTATAGCTATGATATTACAATATTGTTATGTTGTCAGGAAGGGTTTCCCGACAACATGCTCATAATAGGAAAAACACTTTTTTTTTTTGGCATTTTTCATAAGCATGGGTTTCACTCACATACGTGTGTATGTCAATGTGTCATTTTTTGTTTGATAAAGGAGCTTAATTCCATGGGCGGAGATAGGGGTGGGCTGGACTGGGCTGGGTTGGGTTGTTGCCCACCCTTGCCCAAGCCCAACTTATGTAAAAAAATAAATAAATAAATTGGTTAAAACCCAATTTAGCCCACTGTCCAGCTCAATAGCCCAACCAAGCCAATAGCCCAATTTTGGTTAAAGCCCAATTTCCCTCTTTCTCAATTTGAGAAACTCAATTTGTCAAAGTGATAATTACATTAAACCAGACATTAAGTTTGACATTTTTAAAAATCAGATTTTGTCTTTATTTAATAAAAAATTAGGTTTTAATTTCACAATTAATATTAATAATAATATTTTAAATTAGATTAATCTATATACCCACCATAACATCTACCCCACCAAAGTTAAATCTCATTTCCCAAACTCTAATCATTTCTCCTCCTCCCTTCGCCTCCCCCTCCCCCTCCCCGTCCGATTTCCTGCTTGATAATTTCGAGGGCATATGGTGAAGGCGTGTTCCTGGAAGATGAAGGCTTGTGCCTTCGAATATGTATATTATAACCAGGCGATGCCTTTTGCTCTGCAGAGTGCACTTTGGTAAACAAGGATGGCTTGGGCTTCAATGAAAAGGATTTGGCATCTGGAGAAGGCTTATGCTCTGGCAAACGGGATTTGGTACTTGAAAGAGCCTTGTGATTGACAATTATTTTCTTATTTTGCTATCCTGAAACAGTTTTCTCTACAAAATTTTGCTCATTGGATGGAGGTTTGGCTGTTCTCTTTGGTATACTACGCATTTCCTTCGCTTCAAAAGTAGGTTTCTTGCCATATTTACAGAAATCATGGCAAGAACCTGTGATGCTCTGATATAATGGGGAATCGATTTTTTAGGGTGGGTGTGACTGTGGCTGTGTCGGTGGCGGCAGATATGGGACGTTGTGTCCATGACCAATTATTTGGTCGATCTGTGACCCGTGACCAAGTATTGGTGTTGTACTGGGATTGGGGGACGGGTACGGCGGATGGGATGAAGTGTCTGTGACCAACTATTTG
>CAIGRF010170644.1:0-13104 GCA_903798235.1 Fraxinus ornus
TTGTGATTAACAAATCATCAAGACTTGAATCTACGGATTCTATTATTTAATTAATTAGAATATTAATTCAATTAAATAATAGATCTTGCCATAAATATGCATCGGTTATATATACATTAAAAGTGCTTATGTCCAAAATTGATTGGACCTAGGGCATAACACTTACAGTTTTTTCCTCGCCACATAAGCTAAATGAATACTTTGTAATGAAGGCAAGATTTTATAGATTATTTTAACTTATGTAATAACCATTGTTCTAAATTCTGTTGGAACAACATTAAAATTTTCATTTTTATGCTTTTACTCATTTTTAACCACATATTTTTCATCACATCATTAACTTTTTCTTCTTTTTTAACCACACAATCTTCATCAATTTACTTTTCCAAAATAATGTAACTCAAACCCCTGATAGCAAACGAATTTTGCTAACTGGAGAGAACTGTGAAAAGTGAAATTGGAGAGGAACTGGCAACCCGCCCGCGCGTGAATCTACTATTACCAATTTAAAGTGGTTACTTTTGATCACTTGTTTTTTCATTTAAATCTTTTCTTCTACGGGCCCTTAGTTCCTCGCTAAAAAATGGCAAGAACTGAAAACGAAATCCAAGTTAAACAAGAAATTATCGAGCAGAGCCGAAAGCCGAATGACTCCCTTCCGCCGGATTGCTTTATCAACTTGTCAAGTTCCGATTCCGATTCGGACTTCGATTCAGATTCGGATGCTTTGTCCGACAACGATATTGACGGAATTGTTAATAAAAGGCCCCGGGAGTCGAGTGGAGAAGTTTCTGGAAACAAGAAGAAGAAGAGAGCTAAGGATTTAAGTTTTGTATTGCCGGTGGGGTTTCTTGACCCTCTGCCCGGTAAAGAATCAGTATCGAAAGATTCAGAGGCGCCGTTGGCTTTGCCTGCGCCGCCGGAAAGAAACGCTGGGGTTGTGAGCGGTTGTAAGCAGTTCTGGAAGGCAGGGGACTTTGATGGCGGGCCTTCTGGTGACTGGCAGTCAGCTACCGGTAAATTTTTGAATTGCATGTTTTTCATTTTTTGATAATAATGCTGGATAGAAGTTAGGTTGTACGGAACCTTCAATGGCTAGAGTTCATGCTATTTATATCTGAATCCAGAGGAAGATCGGAGGCTCAAAAGAAGTATAGTATTTTATTATTATTATTTTTTTTTTTTGTAATTCGATATTATTAAAGGGACTTTTAAGATATTTTGACCAAAATATTTCATAATTATTAGATTGGAAATTGAGTTTCGGGTTTTTAAAAAATTGCAGGTTTTTTGTCTTACTTTTTCCATAATAGTGACTTCGTGCAACATATTATAGAAGTATAATTTTCGAAGCACAAGCTTTATGTTCTGGGTGTTTGATGGTAAAAGAGAACTTATTAAGTAGCTTTTGAAATTTCTATGTTGTGCTTTCATTGCACCTTCTTGCTCCTAATAAAACTATGGTTAGTAATAAAGAGTCATCCTGATATATCTCTAAAAATTCTTATGCAGGTGGCATGGATCATGTCAGAGTTCATCCTAAATTTCTACACTCTAATGCAACCAGTCATAAGTGGGTTCTTGGAGGTAATAAACATATTCGTAAACTGGGAATGCATTTTATCTCCGTGAAATATTTTGGTTTTTTAGGGAGTACCAATAGAATTGATATGTATTGTGCTTCTTACTTCTGTTCTTATAATTTTTTTCTGCAGCTTTTGCGGAGCTTTTAGACAATTCGTTGGATGAGGCATGCATTGGACCTTCTTCAGTGATCAGTGACATTTCACATGTTTGGTTGCTTTAGACTTCTGAATTAATTACTATTGGCATTTTTGGAATTTCAGGTTTGCAATGGAGCAACATACGCGAACATAGATATGGTCAAAAGCAAGAAAGATGGCAGCAAAATGTTGCTGATTGAAGGTATTCATATTCGCTGAAATAAAAGATGAAAATGATTATTAGTTTAATAAAACGATGATTTGAGTTGCCGGCCATTTTATAGAAAGAGGGATACTGAACACCTTCCCCGCTTCCTTAAGCACACACATATAGAATAATAAAATGAAGTTCAAATATAATTGGGAAGACACAGCTACTAACCTCTCATCCAGGGATCTAGGAGATTTTTCTTAAGATGAGAACCTTGTTTATTAACATGAACCGTGATGCGTATGCAGTGCCCTCCAGAGGGTGACATGCATGCTGCCCACAATTGTGATTGCCACATGCACTACAAACTCCGGTGTCATGATATGGCTGCCTGCCAACTCGGGGTACGCTACAAATTAGCTGTGGCCAAATGCTGTTTGCCACGTTGGTATTATGATACTGGGCCTAAGCACATTGGCCACAGCCTGTGTTGGCTCGGATCTGCAGATATCTTATGTGTTCTGTTATTTTGTTCCATAAAATATATCATTGATGTCGTGTATTATTACTCCCATAAATTACTGCACGCCTCAGAAAATTGGTGTTAATGCATGCCTATTGACCCCATATTTTATATTACTCTATAGTCTATAGTTATAGGCGTTCTCCTTTTGATTTCTCATTTCTAATCAAGCTTTCAACTTTTTGTGAATTTGTTTTATTTTTTCTGACGGCTGTTTGCTGATAAACTTCCTTTTCTCATGAATTGTTTGCTGTAACTTTTCCATAGATAATGGTGGTGGGATGGATCCGGATAAAATACGGCAATGCATGTCTCTTGGGTACTCTGTGAAAAGCAAAATGGTAGATACTATTGGACAATGTAAGTAAATCTAGTTCTTTCAACTAACAGAAGCGTGAGTTTTGGTCTTGCTAATGTGTGTGTGGTAGTAAGAATTATGTTACTTGTACATAAAAATGGTACATAAGAGATTACATAAAATGATGTCGAGGGAAAACATTGGATAAAAAAGTTAATTGTATTTTAAATTGGCGAGTGCCATGGGGTATTATGTAATATAAACCTTTATGTACATGTAGCAAGATCTGTGGTAGTAATAGGTGCCTTCAATGGAACCTATTAATTTTCTTATGTATTTATCTGGTGCTCTTTGTATCAGATGGAAATGGATTTAAAACAAGTACCATGAGGCTTGGAGCTGATGTCGTTGTCTTCTCACGTTGTTTAGGGGGAGGCAAGAAAAGGTTTATATTCTTTACTCCAATTTGAATTTTTGTCCAATATTACTATTTGGGCTCCATTAAAATGAGATTTTGGGGGAAAATATGTTTTGGAAAAGTGATTTTTTGGAGAATGTGTAGTTAAAATATAAGGAAAAGTTTTAGATTTACATGTAACATTATTCTATGGGAGAATGTGATGAAAATGAGTTTGGAAAAAAAATGGAGCCCAAACATGGGCTTAATGAGATGACATGCAGTTGAATCATTGGGGGCAGTTTAGTAGTAAAGAAGATAACTGTAAGATCAAAATATAGAGATAAACCCCCATTAAAGGACCAAGCATACATTTTTTTTTGGAAATTTTTGCACCCTGGTGATATATTTCATCATCACAAACTGTTTACTGCAATTTGGTCAAACTCGTATCAATTTTAAATTTGATTTTAGGCCCACGCAAAGCATTGGATTATTGTCGTATACATTTTTGAGGAGCACAGGAAAAGAAGATATTGTGGTTCCCATGGTGAGTGTTTTACTACTCTTTTGTACGAGCGATTTTGGTTCCCATGGTGAGTATTTTACTACACTTTTGTGGCTAGCTTGAAATATAGTCGGCTGATCCCTATGATTGTTTGAGAAGTTGGACGTTGGACTACATACAATGATACAATTATGAATATTGTTTCATAATACACGAAGACAACACAACAAAGGCAATATTTTCTTCTTATTTAGTCCTTGTTTGGTACTCATTGTTTTAAAACTCCTTTTGTTACATGATCATTTTCAACCACATAGTTGCACAATAAAATATTTTGCACGTAAACTCAAAACTTTTCCCCATTTTTTAACCACACATTCTCCTAAAAATACTATTCGTAACTCTTTTTTTTTTTTTAAAAGGGGCTTATTTGTCATTGTTAAAGTAGAAATTTAGTGATAAGAAAGAGACCAAGAGAACTAGTTCATACCTTAAACAATAGTTATAAAAAGAAAGGACCCACAAAATTATCTGGACAGAGTGATCATCCGTATTGAAGGTCTTTCGTAATTCTTGTAGTAAAACCGATTGCCTTGGACTGCATGATTGGAGTAAATGCATTTTAGTAAAAAGTATTCTCTCAAATTTAAGAGCAGCTGTCCATCCAAAGAAAGTATGTGAATTGCACTTCGGTAGGTTTTATTTCTGTTCTACTTTCATTGCAGAGCTCTAGTTTTATCTTAAAATACATGCATAAAATGTGCATGGTTCTTCTTAATTATGCACTTAACTAGAAGCATTTTCTGAGGGTTTATGTGCATGTTTTGAAATAACGTTGACATATTGGCTTACTCTTAATCAACGAGTTAAAATATTGATTAAAGTTACTCTAGAAAGGCTCTTCACACCATTTATTTTAGAAGAAAAATTTTCGTCAAGGAGAAAAGCTATGAATGGCTAATCTGCCAATCTGGGCTCTAAAATAGCTTATTGTTATGTATCTTGTAAGGTTCCTTTTGACTTTTGTTTAGGTGATTTATACACTCCTGCTAGCTAGGTGTGCTTATGTGATTGTTGATTTTTCTTAATGATAATAAGCTTGATTATGAAAGAAGAGGACAAGAATGGCATAAGATAATTCGATCGTCCGCCAATGACTGGAATATAAATGTTGAAACTATAGCCCAATGGTCTCCATTTTCAAGTGAAGCAGATCTTCTTCGGCAGGTAATTTTTCTTAATTGGTATTGTTCCCGATGTATTGAATAGTTCTACTGTAGATGGCTCGGAGCACTGATCATTTGAACAATGAATTGGATAACATGCTGTCACTACAAATTCTGAATGTTTGCTTGAGCTTTCATCATTGTTCTTTGTTACTTATTTTCTGGATTTTTTGCGCTCTTAATACCCCTATATGTTGATATAATGTTGTTTTTGTTTTTGTTTTATTTTTATTTATCTTTAGGGAAGCTAGAAGCTTCAATCTATTGTTTGTTTAACATTGAATCTATATTGATATGCTGGGAACAGCAGCTATAATGCTGATTAATACTTTATTCTCCAGATGATTTTCCTACAAACTATTTGATGCCACAAGGAAATATCGTTCCTGTTTTAACTTGGCATTTCCACTCTGCATCTTAAATGTGCTTGAGTCCATCATTTATATGCAAATTGGGAGGAGAGAGAGTAGAACATTGGGACATTAGTACTTGTATATTGCAGTAATCATAGTTTACAGCTGTAGATTAGACCATGTGCATATAAGGCAAACACTTTGAGATGTCAATATAGTGGGCTGGGGCATCACAATTATGTTATGCTTTGTGTTACTTCTCGTTGTTGTTGCAGAATGATATATTTGGTTGGCAAAATGGGTTGAGTGGCAATGTTCTATATTTATAGCCTGATTTGGCTCTATTCTCAGATTGAATGGCTTTATCGACAATAGTTTTTGGAGCAGTACTTATACCAGTATTTTTTAGGGAAAAACATTGGCATAACAATACATTCCATGTATGATACTGATTTTTGGAAATTTGGGATTTAAGATATTTATAGATCAAATCTAGCTTTATAGTTTCCTTTTGACTACAAAAGGTCAGCACAGAAAGAAAAAACTAAAAAACTATTGTTAAATAACTCCCATAACTATATGTTCCAAAAAAGGAACTAACTTAGCAGCCTCGTAGGATGTTCTTTTTGCGACGGAGTATGAAAGATGTTCTGTACTAAACTACTAAATGTATGTGATAGTGAATTATAAAATATTTTTTCATATGGATAATAGAACGAAAGCTTAATCAGACCATCTTGAGGGCCTAATATTATACTACCTGTACCATGAACTTTGCTAGACAAGCCATTTTGGGTAGTTCAACCTTGGGTTATCTTTCTTAAAATTAAATGGTCTAGTCAGCCTCAAATAGCCTTAGAATCTATTTGGTAAATATTTTTACGTCCATGCAAAATGGGTGAACCTGGTTAACTTGGTTTTACTTTTTGGTTTGTGGGTGAGGGGGAAGGTGACCTGTAAAATCTCTATCAACAGAAGTTATTGGTTTCTAAGAAAAAAAACAATGAGATACAAGATTGATGGCAAGTCATACTGTGAAGATCTTATTTGAATAACTTAAAACCCTGCTTATGGCATCACTGAGTATGTATTGCATTTGCTGATGTTTACCTGTTTGCTATTTTATTCTATGATTGTCCTCACTTGGTTGGTCTTGTTTGGACATTTGCTACATAAATTCTACCTTTGCCCTTTGTATTTGTAGTTTAATCAGATGAAGGATCAAGGTACCCGGATAATTGTATATAATTTATGGGAGGATGACCAGGGCCTATTGGAACTTGACTTTGACACCGATCCACATGTACTCCCATCAGCTTTCTATTTGTGCATTTCCTCTTCATATTTAATATGATACTTGTACTGAAATGATTCTTTCATCTGTTATGGTTTTGTTTGCTTGCAGGATATCCAAATCCGAGGCGTAAACAGAGATGAGAAGAACATAAAAATGGCACAGTTGCATCCCAACTCCAGGCACTTTCTAACATATCGACATTCATTAAGGGTTAGTGGCTGTTGTTATTATGTTAGGTTCTTTTCATGGTTACCCTTGTGACTTTTGGAGCTTCAAAGGCAGGGATGCTTAGAAATATCAGTCTTTCGCCATGCTACTAGTAATAGTACCACTACTGTCTGTTTGTTTTCGGTGGTGGTTTTTATAAACAAGTTGCTTCTTGATATTGCAGAGCTATGTATCGATTCTCTACCTCAGAATCCCTCCTATTTTTAGAATTATTCTGCGTGGGAAAGATGTTGAACACCATAATATAGTGAATGACATGATGATGTCCCAGGAGATTACTTATCGTCCACAGCCTGGAACTGATGGGGTCCCAAAAGATGCTAACGTAATTTTTATCATAATGATATTGTAAGAGTTTTGTTTCTCATAGCTAAACGTGCAAATCTGGTGACTATCTTTTGTCTTTGTTATTAGATGGTTGCTTCTGTAACTATTGGGTTTGTGAAGGATGCAAAAGCACATATTGATGTTCAGGGTTTTAATGTTTATCACAAAAATCGACTCATTAAGGTCTGCTTCTGTTTCCTTACAGTCCTTATGATATATGAAATGTTAAATTATCACCATACATTGATTAAATTAAGGCCTGTCTCCTGCTGCTTCGTGTTCCGTGTGATCTGATTACATTTGTCAGTATCAGTAGTTACATAAAGTATTAGCATGTTTCTTTTTAATTTTCTGAGATTTATTAACTTAGATCACGCTTTTCTGAAATCATTTAGTTTTTCTGTTACTGGTTGGTTTAGGCTGAACTTGTGAATCATTTCATGATCATTTATGTGCTTTAATGCATTACTGATATCAAAATTCTCTATTTCTCCAGCCATTTTGGAGACTTTGGCATGCTCCTGGTAGTGATGGTCGTGGAGTTATAGGTAGTTTCTGTCCTCTGTCCTTCCATAATTTCATTAGGTTTAGTTGCGTAATCTTGTACATCTTTCTACCAGGTGTGCTAGAAGCCAATTTTGTTGAACCAGCTCATGATAAGCAAGGGTTTGAGCGTACTACAGTACTTGCAAGACTGGAGGCACGATTGATACAAATGCAAAAGACATATTGGTTTGTTCTTAGTGTGCTGCACACTTTGATTTCCTCCTATTGTGTCCATTCCTTGAGTTTTTGAATTCTTATTATTTTGTTTGTCTTGCTTGTCCTAGGTCTTCAAATTGTCACCACATTGGCTATGCTGCAAGACGCAATAAAAAAGCATATGAAAGAGGTACGAAACAGGGTCGTGTTCTTCCCTCCACTATCCCATACAGACACGTAAAAAGAGTAGGGAAAAATTGCATTATGGCCCCTCGTACACGCTGATAGATCACAATCCAAAATTCAATTTACAAGTTCTCCTGGGATTAGGAAATTTTGATGCGTTCCTCGGAATATGATATGTGATTTTGTTGTGTAGAGAGCTCTCCTGATTCTTATTCCCCAACTCTTCAATCAAAAAAGTATGTTACCTCTTCAAGTAGCAAGACTCCTATCAAGTCGGTGGATAAGGGTCTCAATAAAGGGCACGTGTATGGAAAGGATGATGTGAAGAAAAAAGCATCTGGAAAGCGACGAAGTTCTTCCGGACAATCGTCTTCTGCTGAGGATGTCAGTGACGTTGATGTGCAAATTAACATTTCTAGGAATCGAGTCAATGGCTTATCATCTAGGAAATTATCAGGAAAAGATGGATTTCCAATGCCTTCTGGCTTGAGATACGGTGAAGCTTCAGGAAATAATTTGCCCGTCGTAAGGCCTGTCCGAACAACCAGAAATTTAAGATCCCAGGTAGCTTCTTATTATTGTATTCCTTCTACTCAAGTATAGCTAGAAAGTTCTAACTGTGCATGCTTTTCTGTAATTGCAAGGTAATGACTGTGTTACTATTATAATATTGGATGAGATCTACCCTAATTACCCAGTGGATCAAGTGTTGACCTTTCTGTGAATATGGAGGTTATTTTTTATGCTCTCACATGTTTTCTGGAAAGATTTGTAGATTACCATTATGGCTGAATATAGAATTTCAGTTTGGTAGTTGATTTACCAAATATAATAAGTCAAAGTAATGGTGGGTCCCATTGGCTATCTGGTAACAGCTCATTTTTGTGTGCTTCAAGAGATAATTTTCCACGACTCTATGAATTGCAATTAATAACAAGCAGAAATCACCAATGCAAAGATGGAAGTGCTTGTGATTCTGGGATGTCTGGAATTGAAGCGACTTTTACTTTGTTTGGTGCATAGAGGCTGCTGATCGAGAAATCTTAAATTAGAAACCCACCAATAAGAGTGAAAGAGAAAAACCTCATACCAAGGAAAAAGACAGTTTGCCTCCCCAGTCCATTTTGATGCCAATCCTTGAACCATTGTTTATCTTACATCAGAAACAAGTAGTATAGATGTGGTATAATGAGTGTTTTCCACAAATTTGTGTTAAACCTTTGACACAGATTATAGGCAGTCATTTTATGCTAGTATTTAAGAGTTATCATTATGCCTGTTGTTATAGATGCTGTCAATGCAGTACTCTGTGTGGTTGATATATGTATTCCGTGTGCCTTTGTAACCACTAGAATAAGTGATATTCATTAGGCGAAGAGCATTATTTTGAGACTTTTGCAGTTAGTTATCCTTGACGAGAAAATTGAGGCTACATTAATGGCTAACTTATCCAGAAAATATAAGATCTGGCGACTTTAACAAAAATGTTTGCATATAGAAAATTTCTGTAATTATTTTGTAATTTTTTTGTCCTGGAAAAACAAAGGTTGAAGAAGAGTGAATGTGCAAAATAGTTACTAGCAAAGCTCAAGAGTTACTGGGAATTTTCCAGTAATATTCTGCTGTTATCTCGGCTTCCCTTGTTCAACTTCTAGTGGCAATCTCGAGGGGTTGCTCAATTGGTCAGACATTGGGTTTGCTCCCCAATGGTAACCAGTTCGAGTTCCCTCAGGGCCACTGAGGTTAGCACCCTGCCGTAAACTTCAGGGCCCCGTGAAATTAGTTGAGGTGTGCGTAAGCTGGTCCGGATATCCACGGTTATAATAATAATAATAAAAAAAAACTTCTAGTTGCCTTGTAATGCACATACCATCTCTTTAATTAACAGTGTAGCTTACATCCATGAACTATAATTTTCAGACTGATAGCCAAAGTAGTTAGACATGAATGAAATTTTGAAAGGAATTTTGATTTTCTGTTCATTATGCTATTCAATTTACAGGAAGATGATTATTGTAGAGAAGAGTTATCACATGCAAAATCCAGTTCTGACACAATGGACCTGTTGAAAGAAGAAAACCGAGCGCTGAAAGAAAGGTGCTTAGTCTGTTTTAAAGATAAATCTACCACATGCTCAGTCATCGTCTATCACCACGACAACTGATTCATTTTTTCTGATTTCACAGATTGCAAAGGAAAGAGGAAGAGATTCTAGGTGATCTGCTGCATGATCTACAGAGTGAAAAGGATAAATGCAAATCGCTCGAAGCTCAGGTTATTATTGTAGTATCCTTTTATCATTGGGGGCATGGTGTTATTTTGGATTTTTCTTGCTTAAGAATAATTATTACGCTCTACTGCTCTAGTTCACTTTCGAAGGAGGCATCAAAAATAATTCTCAACATAATTTCTGTTTTGGAGATAATTTAAAGATTGATGGTCTTTGATGAGAGAGTCGTGAATTAGCAATTCTTGTGATATTCCAAGAATTCAAGAATTGAACTCCGCCCGTCCCACCTACACCCACCCCCCACTTCCCTGCAGGAAAAATGAAGATAGAAATAGAAAAATCAAAGCTCTAGATAGTCTTTTGGCTGGTTTCTTGGCAAGTGAAGTTCTGTTTCCTTCTGATCAGCTGCACGAGGCAAATCGAAAAATTCAGGAACTGGTCAAAGAACAAGATAGTTTGATCGATATATTCTCAGAAGAAAGGGAACGTCGAGACATTGAGGAAGAAAATTTGAGAAAGAAATTAAAGGTTTCCCTTCTCATTCGCCTTGTGATTTTAGTAGTTCTAATTTTTAATGCAGAATCATACATATAAATTACCTTATGTTTTTTCCCCTTTTATATAGGAGGCATCAAATACCATCCAAGAATTGCTGGACAAGGTGAAACATTTGGAGAGGTCTTAAATGGAGAATTGCAGCGTTGAGAAATAGCGATAGTATTTTACGTCCTGCATTCATCTACTACTAGATCATCAGTTCATTCATACATCCATCAAGCACGTTGAAGCTTGCAGATGAAGGCAGGCATATGGTCTCGCTCATCCCTAAGTTGAGGGGCACGACATTTTTCAAACAGGTAACCGATGCTGGTTCTTTCTATTGCTTCTCGTGTGCATAGATGACTTGATGTTAGGTTAGGGATGGAGATAATTTTCCCTCGGAACCAGAGTGTAATTATTGCACTGCACAGTAAAATGTCTCAAATAGTTTACTAATACTATGTATCCTTAGCCAGATGTATCTAGCATGAAGAATTTCCCCTCCTTTCCGCTCTTTTTTGTTGTTCTCTTGGAAGTTTTATTTATGCATTTCCTTGAAGCTGCATGCAATCATCAATATTAATATTAAGCCCATATTTGGTGACCATTTTTATGGAAAAATATGATTTTGAATATTGAATTTTTGGTATTTCGTAAATTGAATCATTAGGGTCCACGTAATTATCGGAATCGAACTTGACCCGAATCGTTGATTTGGGTTTAAGGTACGAGTACGGTTCTATACATAATATTTTTTTAGTAATCGTGAGCTAAATTTTCTTCCTAATATACCACCAAATATCAACAAAATATACCACCAAATATCATCCAATTCCGGTTTGGCTCGCGTGTGGCACCACAAGCAGCATGGAAAGTGTTGTTAAGAGTGGTTATGATCGAGGGTGATAATGATTCAATTGTTCAATGATTAAATCTAATTGATTATGGTGCTTACTATTTGCTTGCAAACTGAGCCTTCGTTTTGACAATCATTATTTAGGGAAAATTTTACTCTTTATGTTTGATAATGAATAGTGCAATTAGAGGGACAATTAATGATAACTTGATTATAATAATAATCAGTTTTTGATGTTTGATTGCATTAGGGTCGCAAGTAATAATCGTCATATTGCTAGAACAAATTGAATTCGTCTTTTTAAACTGTCAATTTTGTGCCATATAAATTAGTCACTGATATGGGCAAGCTCGATATGAGTTGATAGAAACAATAAAATAATTAGAGATGACAATGAGACGGGTTCTGAGCGGGGCACCTCCCTCACCTTAGACGGTCCAGCTTTACATCGGCCTTTCGTTTCGGTTTATCTTTTCTATTGCTTCTGCAAAGCCAGCCAAGTACAAACAAGAAAATTGAACCATAGGCAATTGGACTCGAAGACTTGAGAGCATACATTGGGTGCATTTGATTTTACAAAAGACACGTAGAGAATACACTGGGCAATCTAAAGTGGAGTAGCAGCAGACAGACTCTCTCGCTCTCTCTGTTTGTTTTTCATATAAACATTCTAGTGTGCTAATAAGCAGATAACAATGCAGAATCCATGGGCAATCTGAGATTCTTTCTTTCGGTGTCTGTGTTCATACATAAATCCAAAATCATCATAAATGCAGGTATACGAACAATGTACGTACTGTTTTTGATCTTTTACAATTTTTTTTTTTTTTTTTGTTAAAACCCATAGTGCTTTGGGTTCCATATTAAAAAATCAGCATTATTAAGATGAGTAATCCAATCATTTATAAATTGGTCAATGTTTTCATCTTTATTCGATGTGGTATTCTATCCCTTAACATGCCTCCGCAAGATGGTTGCTCGTTTGAACAGGTCAATCTTGAAATTCGTATGCTCTTTTTTTTTTGAGTTTTAATCGGATCGAATTGCTTATTTGAGTTTAACGGGCTCTAATACCATGTTAAGATTTGTGATTTCTTCTTAAAAAGTCAACCTTATTAAGAGGAGTAACCCAATCCCATATAAGTTGGTCTATGTTTTTATCTTTATTCGATGTGAAATTTTTATCCCTTGACAATGTAAAATAAAGTTGCTTATTTACCATGATTCAGAAGCTTGCGATGAGAAGCAGAGGGAGGGTTTACAGCTGATTCATCGAGGGACGGACCCTGTAATATACATAGCATGTAGTTTAGCTTATCAGAAATATTGAAATCATGTTTGGTTGGTTAACAATGTAATTATTTATTGTGTTGCAGTTTTTTTTTTTATTTATTTTTCCCTTTTACCATGGTATTTTGTATCTATTGTAGTACGTTAATATTGAGAACTTATACTACATAGCTCATCAATGATTATTTGTGCTAAATGGTTAAAGGGTTAAGGATGATATTTGCCGACAACGTTTTGAGTTGGGATCTAAACTTGTAAATTACATCAA
>CAIGRF010170707.1:3064-22752 GCA_903798235.1 Fraxinus ornus
ATATCATGCGTCAATTTGAATAAAAAATGCAATTTTCGGTCGGTTATTGATTCGATTATTTCCTTTAGTTGCTCTTTTAGTAATAATAAACTATTTCATCCGTCCCAATTATATAGGCTGTTTCATTTTTCTCTTGTCCCAAATATATAGGCCGGTTTCCTAATGTAGAATATTTTGTTGTGTTCTTTTACCAATATACTCTTATTAAATTTTTCCCACTTAATGTGCCAACTTCTTGAAATCATTCAAATACACACATTTCTCACTTCTTGGAAACATGGAACAACTCTCATTTCTTCTTCTTCTTCTTCATCTTCAAATTCTTTATTAATTCCAATAATGATTTAGTTTTACATACTAAAAATTAAATAGGGGTAAATTAGGAAAGATCTTAGCAAAAATTAACTTTCCAATGACATTAAAGATGTTTTCTTAATCCGTGTGAAAAACTAAATAAGCCTATATAATTGGGACGGAGGGGAGTATATTTCTTACCTGATAAAGGTAACTCGATTTCTGAAAACCCTGTTATCATATTTGTCAGACGAATGGCGGATTCCGGAGACCCGTGGGTGAGGGAGTACAATGAAGAAGTTAAACTAGCTGATGATATCTGTAAAATGATATCTGAAAGGAGTTCATTTCCCGCAACAAGGCCGGAAGCACAGCAACATTCTTCTGACATACGGAGTAAAATTACCATACTGGGAACTAGACTGGATAACCTGCAGGCTCTTTTGTCTAATCTTCCGACAAAGCAGCCTCTGTAAGTTATTCTAATTGGACAGCCTCTTGAATAAAAATTCACATTAACTTTTTATATTAGATTGTAATGATCATGAAGCTATGTAATCCATCTTCACTGTTTCATATTGCCCGAGCATATTCTAAGTATGGTTCCCTCTGCTTCCCCTCTCTCCATCTCGCCTCTATCTATTTGACTCTTTACTTTCTTCTCCGAGCTTTCATCGAACATGCTTGAACATATTTATTCTTTTATATTAAGACCTTTAATGATGACCAATATATTCTGCTATCTAACTTGTGTATTTATGAGTTGAAATTCCGTTCATCTATACTTTTTAGAGCATTCTCCTTTTGCAAGTTTCTACTGTAATATGGGTATCAATATACTTTGAGTTGATAGCTCACAAGTAGACACTTGAAAACTTTCCTTATTCATTTTTCATGTTTTATCTAGTATGATCTTCTTGATATGTTATGTATCTAGTGTTACAATGAATGTGAGTACATAATGATTTTTTTCTGCAAGTTGAAAGGGAAAAACAATTAAAGAAGAAGAAAGAAACTTCTGCACCCGATACCCTTTATCAGTTGGCAAGTGACTTTGTGAACCTGACACTTGGTCCTTTGTTTTTATGACGATTCCATGGTACTGTAACATTACCTCTTTATATTCTACTTGTTGACATCCTCCTTATTGGATGCAGGACAGACAAAGAAATGAATCGTCCCGAGGACATGGTTGCAAATTTAACATCAAAAGTAAACCAGATGGCTTCCACATTGAACATGTCAAACTCTGAGAATAAGGACAATTCACTTTGGCCAGAAATCAAGCCCGCTGATGCCATGAGCGGAACAAACTACTATGACAACTGTGGTAGTGTTGGTCTTCAAAGACAAACAGTAAAAGGCTAGTGGCTGCATCTTTCATCTTAAACTGTATTTCCTCTCTTTTCTTAATTATCACTGGTCTTGATCTTCAACTTTAGTTATGAAAGTTTACCTGTATTTATTCTGAGCAGATCATGACGGGGAACTTGAGAAGTCGGAGAAGACAGTTATACGCACCAGGCATATTGCATTGGCAGTCAACGAGGAACTTGATCTGCGTACAAGAGATATTGTGAGTTTTGGGTTAATATTTTTTTACATACCTGCTTTCGTATCTCCTGAAAGTAAACATTGTGCAGTTTATGAACTGCGTTACTGCAATGAACTATAATGTTGAAGTTCAAGTTTGTTTGATGTCATCCGTGCAGAACCTGGACCAACATGTCGATGCTACAGACTCCAGATTGCAGGTGACAATTATTTCCATTAACATTTATCAAATTATACTAAAACCCCATTATGCAGGTGCCTAGATTTTTGGCATAATCATTTGTAACATATGGTCATCCAAGGTGAAACGCTTTGAGCATTTTACTCTACTTATCACGGATGTGACATTTAAAAATTATATTCAATGATGAAGGTGGAGAAAATTAAACCTTGTACATTTTACATTACATACTAAAAAATAAGATAAAAAGGTAGTTTGTATAAAAAATATGTTTTTGAAACAAAGAACATGTCCTACCGAGACGGAATTTGTAACTTACTCAAGAACGGGATCTATACGTTTCGATCGGAAAAGAAGTTGGGTCCCATGAAATGTGTGGTTGAAAATGAGTTTGAAGAAAAATGAGTTTTAGAAAATGACGGCAAAACATAGGCTTCGCCCTAATCACGTGCCATTTACAATTGATTTGTAGGCATACTTTTTACTTGATTATAGATTATTGCTTATTATGTATCAGTTTGATTTACACTATTTTCTTGATTTTTGTTTATAATAAAATCAGAGATAGCAGAAGAGGCTTGGAATATTTAGAGGAAAGAAGTAAGGCGTGACTATAGTTGTATTTTCCTTGCCCATATGCTACACATTTACCTTATGTAGAATTGCCCGTGTGTACTATATTTTATACCTTGATTTGTTAAACGTATTGTACAAGTGTTTGAAGTTCATGAATAGCGTCCTTGGGCTAGAGGATACATTGACCTCACCCAACTATATATATTTTCATTATGTATTTTTTTATACAATGAGTGTGAGTGTGTGAGGTCCCGTTTCAACCTCTTTTGTATTATATAATTTTTGTATCAGAGCTGGACCTGCAACACATGCAAACTCTTTGTAGTGAGCGTTCATGAGAAGATATCTTGTAACGGTCACAATAAATTAAGGACTAACCTTCTATTATGTGCTCGCATTGTGATTGCCCATCGCACTCTTACACTCCTCAACATATGAACATGAAATCTTATTATCAAGTCTCCGTTTGTCTTTCATACTAATTTTCTGTCATGTATTTACACAATAAAATATTTTGTACGTAAATTCAAAACTTTTTTCATATAGTTTAACTACATGTTCTCCGGAAAATTAGGGGCCGTTCTCTTTGTGTTTCAGTTTTGAGTTTTGAGTTTTGAATTCATTTTGTGTTTTGTGTTTTGAGTGTCTGTTTTGAAAATACTGAAATGCGTTCTTTTTGTCATTCTGAAAAACTGTTTCTCAAAACATAAAAATGGAAAACGCGTTTACTTTGAAATTTTAAGAATATTTTTTTTATAATATTTTATTCAAGAAATCTAATCATTAAATAAATTTTAATAATTTAATGTTAATATAATATTAAATAACATATAAATTTTGAAGTTGGTGAATCTTGAAATATTTTTTTCTAAATATAAAAAACGCAACCTAAATTAAATTTGGTAAGTCCTTGTTTTTGTCCTTGTACATAACTTGTAACAAAAATTAACTAGCATCAAGTCACAACCAAACCTAATCAAGTTGCAAAAAATGGGAGCACTGATCTCATGTTGACATGGTAATAAATATTTTGAAATCAATTTTATCGAGTTCATGTTAGTTCTCACAATAATTGTTAAATACAATTTTGATATTTTAAACACGATGACTATCATCAGTGATAATAGATAACATTACTCCTTGATTATAGATAAATCACTTACAAGTAAAAATGCAACACAAGCACACAGACTTTAGAAAATGCAATGATGCATCAACATCGATCTATTGCAACATATCTTTTCAAACCAGAGTTTAAGTTTCAATATCTCACAAAGTAAAATTAACAAAAAGTAAAGCACGGTTACACTAGAATACAATGATAGATGTATATCCAAATTTATGAATCTCTCAACTTAAATCATCTACAATGTCGATTGATTTGAGAAAATGATTGACGCTGCCTCCAAACGCTATATGCAGCGATTGAAGAAACTTTGTCCCACATAGCCACCAGCCATTGAGAGGGTCCTCATGATTTGATTCCTGCACAAATACAAGTCCCCAGTTAGAGAGTATGATTAAACTAAAATGAGTAAAACTAAAATAGGGCCTTTTGATGTATAAATCTTCAATCAACTATTTACCAAATCAACCAACTTGCGTCAAACGTGAAGCAAATGATTATTTGTATAATGATCAAACAATATTATTAAAAGAATATACATGTCAAGTGGTTGGAAAATAAGAGAGCACAAACCTTGATTACTTCTTGTGATGCAATGCCCCCAACAAAGGCAGCCACAACATGAAGTTCTGCAGCACCATATCGGCACATCTCATTAATAAAGTCTTCTGTTAAGGTTGACCCATTGCAACCCAAGTCACCAAGTAGGGCAACTGCTATTGTTTTCAATCTGGATATGTCCTCATCCATCTCACTGTAGAATATTTAATAACAATTTTGTAGTCTCAAGGTAATGTGGTCAAACGAAACACAGAGATATGTAGCTAAGGCTTTAGGTTTTACCCATCAAATTGCCCAGGGAAACTATTGTAGGTTGCAGCATAACGATCTGCAGCTCGTAGTAGAATATAGAATCCCACAGCAACACTGAGGTATACAGTGCAAACAACAGTAAGTAAATGAAATTTTCAGTTTTTGCTAGAGAAAGAAATTCACGCCGAGTATTATATCAAATTTGCTATAACCTTAGGTTTTCCAATCGATCACCTCTTTATTTGCAATAACCAACTCGTTAATGTGCATGACTTGGGGTAATTAGTTGGATTTTGAGAAGGTTACCAGACCTTTGCCAATTCCTGTGCTTCCGAACAATTACCAGACCTTTGCCAATTCCCTCAACATTTGTGCAACCTTATCCTATCCCTGAACATTAGTCCATTTCAGTATATCAAAATGAGTTTTTTACTTCCTTAATATATCAATCTTAAACTACAGCCACAAAATTAATTTTTCAGCACTGATCAGAAAATATTTGCGCCTTCATCAACCACTCAACTTATTCACTCTTATTCAAAAAAGTATGTACCAATTTATATATTCTTCCCAATTACAGGTAAAGCATTAAATTCTTATTTCTTCCAAAATTTATCACATTTCAAACAAAAGATACTTCTTTTTTTCCAATCAAACACCACCAAAAGTAGAACTTTCATTATTAAATCAAACATAAATCACACATCACAATTCACACCTTCAAAAAAGAAGGTACTCATACCACGCAACCATTGATAATCATTCACAGCTTCCACAAATAACCTCTTTTGGGACAATTGATTCCTATTTTCGGTCAACAAAAACTGACATCAGTGCAAATTAATTCAATGAAGCTAAGAAGATTAAACAAACACGAACCACACTTTACTGAACTATAAATTTAACTTGAAGATTCAAATACTTTTTTTTAACAATTGTGGCATATCTTTTTGCATTTAGGCTTTAGCAAATCAACTCCCTTTCTTTCAAAGTACAATAATTGTGGCTTGCAACCACATTTCTCCATTTTTTCCTATTTAAGTGATAACATGAATTCCAACTCAGTTATGAGTGGATTCTAAAGTTGATTTTAGTATATCTATCAAATTTCTAGACCAGCCAACTCTTCAGGTCCATCTCAAAAGAACATTGTATGACAGGTGACCAGAAAGGTCTGTGAGAACGGGCTAAAAGAAAGACCCACCCAAGAAAATCAGGCACCCGAAAGCCTAACCAAGAACTGCTCAACTTCCCAACCTCACTTTGCATTACAACCTACCCACTGACAACCAAAATCTCCAATCCGTATCCCTATTCTTACAACCACTTCAACATAAACGACCCACACATTTTTGCATCCTTCAATCGGAAATAAATTTTAACCTCAAAGAAAACCCTTGTTCTGTTATCGTATTCCCAGAAAAAATTGGAAACTAGACCATCAACAAAAGGCTTTTCAACAACCAAGTTAAAATATTAGGCAAAAACATAATTGCAGAAATACCCTAATCTTCTTTTCCAACTTTTACAATTCAAATTATACTTTGTTTCCAAGAAAACAATGAAACCCCAGCCAAAAAAACAATTAACAGAAGGCAAAGAAGAGCTTAAGAAGTATACCTAGAGTGAGAAAGCAGCTTCGATAGCTTCAACATGGAGCAACAACAAGAGAATTCTTTCAGGTCGTAGACTTAGTACTCGCACACATTACACTAATCTCTGGAATTTTCTTTCCAAATACAGAAAAAGTCGGCGTCGAGAAGAGAGAAGTCGGCGGGGGCCAGAGAGAAGAAGAGATGGGACTTTGAGTTAAGAGGAGTGAAGCCAGGGACAAGCTCAAAAATGGTGTTTCGCGTGTTTTCGAATTTTTACTGTATATAACACTGAAAACGTCCAAAACGAGATTTTTCTTGTTTTGGCGTTTTTAGTACAACTTTCTTTTTTGTTTTCGAAAACGCGTTTTCACTGTTTTAGAAAACTAAAAACAAAAAATGACCCGAAAACGACAAAGAGAACAGAGCCTAAGCAACTACAAGGGCCTACTTTCAAAAAAATAACGTTATGTCCTGGGAGTTCAGTTCAACTTTAGAAATAATAAATAATAATCCAGGTCCTAACTACACTGATCCTTCCGTAGTGCCAAACATCAATTCAAATTCAAAAAATGCAAACTATGGAGGAAAGAAAATGAAGCCAGGATTAACGATTGGCTTGATTGTTGGTCTGACTATTTTCATTCTCGGTTTGTTTTTTGTTGATTATGGTTTATGGAGGAAGAAAAATTAGAAGGAAAAACCTGATGACATTTCCTTTGATATAACAATGGACACAGAATTTGAAAAAGGATGTGGACCTAAGAGATTTTCATATGGAGAACTGGTTTGTGCAACGAATAATTTTGTGGAAGAAAAAAAGCTTGGAGGAGGAGGATTTGGTGGGGTCTATCAAAGGTTTTTGAGAGATTCAAATTCATACATTGTTATGAAGAGGGTGTCGAAGGATTCCAAACAAGGGCCTAAGGAGTATGTATCAGAAGTGAAGATTATCAGTCGATTAAGGCATGGAAATCTTGTACAACTTCTTAGTTGGTGCCATGAGCGAAGAGAACCAATACTTGTTTACGAATTAATGATTTCCATCTTTACAAGGAAAAATCGTTATTGACCTTGGAAACAAGGTACAAAATTGCCCGAGGCCTGGCTTCAGCTTCGTTGTATCTACACGAAGAATGGGAACAATGTGTGGTGCACATGGACATAAAACCGAGTAATATTATGCTGGACTCGAGCTTCAATGCAAAACTTGGGAATTTTGGTTTGGCTACACTTGTTGATCATGAAAGGGATCACAAACAACTGTATTAGCAGGTACCATGGGATATATGGCCCCTCAGTGTGTAAACTCTAGCAAGGCGAGCAAAGAATCAGATGTCTACAGCTTTGGTCTTGTTGCATTAGAAATCGCATGCGGAAGAAAACCTATTAATGTTAAGGTACATGAGAATCAAGTAAGCATGGTGGAGTAGGTTTGGGACCGCTCCGGAATCGGAGACCTACTTGAAGCAGCTAATTCAAAACTATGTAAAACTATAATGAGGAAAAAATAGAATGCTTGATGATTGTTGAACTTTGGTGTGCTCACCCTGATAACAGTCAGCGGCCATTAATAAAGAAAGTTATTCATGTCCTTAACTTCGAAGTTCAGTTGCCCCTTCTCCCATCAAAGTTGCTAGTGTTGACATATTTTGCTTCGTCACATACGGTTACATCTTCAGTTTCACAATCCAACAATGTCAGTTCACTCTAGCCTTCAAGCTGTAGTTACCGTTCTAATACCTCAAACTTCACATCATCTTCTGCTGCTTCTGCATCTACATCCCTTCTGTAGTCGGTAGACGAGATAAGAGTTGTTTATAGTGAATATATTTTCATAGTCTTCATAATTCAACTTCTTTGGTTTGTGAATGAAGGTTATCGATATTGTGCTAAAGACTCAATTTTTTATATTGTTATGTATGCGCCGTGATGCTGTCGGCTTCTATTGCCCAAAATATTGACTGAATATATCTTTAATTGAGTCTCACCATGCAAGTATTTCGAGCAAACCAACTTCACTCAAGAATCTAACTAAACAGATTCTTTGTCCCACTGCATTTTATAAACTTTTATTTCATTCTTTGGCTCACCACATTATATTGTATTTGTTAGAATTTGGGTGTGACCCGAATTCCTTATTTGAAGTATTGAAGAATTCTAATTGAAGTGCACGTCAAGGAAAATTCAATTTGGAATATTATTGGAGTCATATGTCAAGTTGAAGTTCTATTTTGGAAGTCCATTGGGAGTTGAAAATTGGTATTAGGCTTGAAGAAGAGTTCGGAATGGAAAAAAACACTTTGGGAAACTTTCGGAAGAAATTTGCCTGAGACGCAACGCCTAGGCGCCAGGTCTCGGCACCTAAGCGTCGCGATACTATTTTATTAACAACAGGCTTGCGCTTAGACGCCAACCCTAGAGCACCTAGGCACTAGCCAGTGCCTAGGCGCCTAGGTATAGAGCCTAGGCGTTACCACTCTGTTTCGTTTTTTCAGTTCTTCTCTTCTATTTTGTTTTGGACTCGATTTTTTGGCATCATACTTCATCAACAACTCTAATAAGAGGATTGTGACATTCTCTACATGTTTCTTATAAATATTAGGCTCTATACAATTTAATAAGTGTGAAAAAATAGATTATTAGAATTATAGGATCTATTGAAATTTCTCTCTCTTCTCCATTATTCTTGAGTAAATAAAATAGATAATCATTCACAGCTTCCACAAATAACCTCTTTTGTGACAATTGATTCCTATTTTCGGTCAACAAAAACTGACATCAGTGCAAATTAATTCAATGAAGCTAAGAAGATTAAACAAACACGAACCACACTTTACTGAACTATAAATTTAACTTGAAGATTCAAATACTTTTTTTTAACAATTGTGGCATATCTTTTTGCATTTAGGCTTTAGCAAATCAACTCCCTTTCTTTCAAAGTACAATAATTGTGGCTTGCAACCACATTTCTCCATTTTTTCCTATTTAAGTGATAACATGAATTCCAACTCAGTTATGAGTGGATTCTAAAGTTGATTTTAGTATATCTATCAAATTTCTAGACCAGCCAACTCTTCAGGTCCATCTCAAAAGAACATTGTATGACAGGTGACCAGAAAGGTCTGTGAGAACGGGCTAAAAGAAAGACCCACCCAAGAAAATCAGGCACCCGAAAGCCTAACCAAGAACTGCTCAACTTCCCAACCTCACTTTGCATTACAACCTACCCACTGACAACCAAAATCTCCAATCCGTATCCCTATTCTTACAACCACTTCAACATAAACGACCCACACATTTTTGCATCCTTCAATCGGAAATAAATTTTAACCTCAAAGAAAACCCTTGTTCTGTTATCGTATTCCCAGAAAAAATTGGAAACTAGACCATCAACAAAAGGCTTTTCAACAACCAAGTTAAAATATTAGGCAAAAACATAATTGCAGAAATACCCTAATCTTCTTTTCCAACTTTTACAATTCAAATTATACTTTGTTTCCAAGAAAACAATGAAACCCCAGCCAAAAAAACAATTAACAGAAGGCAAAGAAGAGCTTAAGAAGTATACCTAGAGTGAGAAAGCAGCTTCGATAGCTTCAACATGGAGCAACAACGAGAGAATTCCTTCGGTCGTAGACTTAGTACGCGCACACATTACACTAATCTCTGGAATTTTCTTTCCAAATACAGAAAAAGCCGGCGTCGAGAAGAGAGAAAAGAGAAGTCGACGGGGGCCAGAGAGAAGAAGAGATGAGACTTTGAGTTAAGAGGAGTGAAGCCAGGGACAAGCTCAAAAATGGTGTTTCGCGTGTTTTCGAATTTTTACTGTATATAACGCTGCTTTCTTTTTTGTTTTCGAAAACGCGTTTTCGAAAATAGGAAAAAGAACGCGTTTTCACTATTTTAGAAAATTAAAAACAGAAAACGACCCGAAAACGACAAAGAGAACAGAGCCTATTATTTCAAAACTTATTTTTCTCAAAAAAAAAAAAACCTTTTTAATGAAAGGCAAACAGAGGCTAAAAGTAAAACAAGAGAGATGATAGATGAAGTGATGATGAAAATTTTTTGAAGTGTGAAACTATGGTATTATAATTTCTTCACCGAAGCATGCCTATTTACAGGCAAACATTTGATTTTTTTTTTTAAATATTTAATTTTTTTGCTGCCATTGATTAGAAGCATGCATTACTTTTCTACCGTGCATGCTGGGCTCCATTGCTTTGAACTAAGTGAGCCGAGAACGAGCTCGCTCTTCAGTGAGGCCAGTCACGCCAGTGAGCGGTTCGACCCTAACTAGTGGGTAAGAGGGTTTTGGTAATGGGAAATAAAGCTAGAGGTGGTGGAGACAATAAACTTGGTGGCAACGGAAATGGAGAAGACTTTTTTTTTTTTTAAATTTTCTACCCATACATATTTATTTATTTTCAATTATGCTATATTGTCAAAAAAAACTGCAATCTTTCTCGACGGATTGTCCTATGATATTATGTCATTGAACTATTTAAAAAATATTCAATTTTTGCATCCAATCATCTGCAACCAGCATCAAATAGGCGGACAATAATTTCTGATAAAGTGACTTAATTCATTGAGATATGTTACGAGTACATGAAATTCACGGTCTTCCTGTGCATTTTCCTGTTGAATTTTTCTGTACTTGCAGACTTTTTGTAATTCATTATGTTTTTATTAGCTTATTCTTTTCATATTTAGCCCTTGATATCCATTTTTTTTAAATAATTTTCTTTCAATCACACATTTTTTAATAAAATAATATTACACGCAAATTCAAAATTTTTCTTTATTTTTTAACTATAAATTCTCGGACAATCTACTATTTCAAAATGTATTCTTCCTATAAAAATAGGGTACAAAATCTTTTAAAGAATTTTTTAGTTTTTTCTTCCTTTCATATTAACCTTCCGTCATGTAAGGACTCAATTGAACAGCATCGAATAAATTGGGATCTGTAATCACTTTTGAATGCTATGGACAAGAAAAATTAGGAGACCAGCCAATATAATAAAGCCGTTCAGAGTTACAATACATTTTTTTTTTAATCCATGGTGTGAACGCGTGTTGTCAAGACGACGATTACGTTGGACAAACCGGTGGCCGCCGTGTGTCGCTTCCATCGACAACCCTAATTCAAATCCTTCCAGAATCAAATACTATATTCGTCCTTGTGGCAATTCAAATCATTTTTAATTTCTTCACATCGCGCATTTCGTTCAAAGAGGTGAAACGAAAACTCCCATTTTATTCGTCCTTGTGGCAATTGCAATTTTGTTTCAGCTGATGTAATTACACATAAAATGACCTTTTAAAATTCCTTGATATTTCAATTGTGACAGTGAAATACCCGATCACTTGTAATTCAGCTATATTTCTGGTGATTTCAACTCAATTTTGACTTTTTTGTATGTTCCATGGATTGAAATTTAGAATTACCAGACTAAATTTTGCATCTCTCTTCTACTTTTTGTTTTGTTTACCTTTCCTGGTTGTAGAGTTTTGAGCTTTTCTACTTCTTGTCTGTATTTATAGAAATTTGCCGCCATGTGTGTTTGGGTTATTGGTAGCCCCCTTGACTTCTTTTTCAATTGTTTCAATTCCATTAGCAAAATGTTGTAGATGATAAAAAAAGTTGTTTCTTGCTTTGAGTACAACAAAGAATCGGGAAAGCACTGTGTACAGGTTGTATGGATGGTGATCCGTTATAGGAAATGGGAAATTTGCAATTCTCACTTTTAACTCCATTCTGCTTTCTTATATTTGCAATCGTTTGTGCTTATGGTATCTGAATTTCTCCTGCAATTTGCAAAAAGTTTGGGGGTTTTGAGGCCTACCTGAGTATGTTATGTAGTGCTAGTTCCAAGACCTTAATAAGATATCTGTATTTGATAGGTGATATCGTGCATCTATTATAAATAAAGTATAATTTCCAGCAGACTGGTGAATCAATTATGTTTTGTTACTTGCTTTTTTGAATTAAAACCCATTTTTCTTAATCAATAAAGGTGACTCGTTTTTAGAAAATTCTGTATTTCTATTTTTCAGAATGGCAGCTTCTAGAGACCCGTGGGTGAGGGAGTACAATGAAGCAGTCAAACTTGCTGACGATATCACTAACATGATATCTGAAAGGAGTTCATTGCCTGCGACAGGGCCAGAATCACAGCGACACTCTTCTGCAATTCGGAGGAAAATTACCATACTAGGAACTAGACTTGATAGTCTGCAGTCTTTACTCTCAAAACTTCCGACAAAGCAGCCCCTGTAAGTTATCCTGATTGAACAGCCTCAAGAATAAAGTCATACAACTTGTTATACAAGATCGCAACTATCATGTAGCTATTTATCTTCTCTGATGCACAATGCACTAGCTTATTCTGGACATGCTTCACTCTGCTTTCTTTCTCTACATTTCGTTCAATCTTTTGTTGTTTTACATTCTTTTCTGTTCATCAAACATGGTTGGATAAAGTTATCTATTGTATGTTGCATTTGATGCCGCATTAGGAGCTTTAACGCTGACCATGATAATCTGTTGTTGAGACTATGATTTGCTGGACCTATCTTAAGCTTATTATTATTTACCAATTGTTATTCAACTTATATATTTAGGAGTCAAAATCCTGCTCATCCTAACCTGTGGAGCGCTCTCTTTTTACTTGAATATGAGTTGACAGGTAACTTGGATTGCATTTACTGTGCTTCTTAAACTGCTGCATCTCATTGTGCAATCTAAAATTGAGATTCCTTATGCCTAGATACATATGTACCTGCATATATGTATGAACATGCTTCAATTTTCATTTTTGAACTGTGTTCCTCACACTTTTGCTTCATAATTTACATAACTGGGGTCTACAGAGTATTGACATGCTCATCATTCTAAAAATGAATATCTGACTTGCCATCTCAAAGAGCCAAAATCTGCCGGTACACAATTTGTTATATATCTAAAGTCATGATAAATGTGGGTATGTTATTATTTTGTTTCTACAAGTTGAAAGGGGGATAAAACAATTAAAGAAGAAGAAAGAAACTTCTACATCCAATGCCCTCGATCAATTGGCTAGTGACTTTGTGGACCATGTACTTGGTCCTTTGTTTATGAGTATTCCATGGTACTGTAACTTTACTCCTCATATGCTTCTTGACCTACTCTTTATCAAATGCAGGACAGAGAAAGAAATGAATCGTCGTAAGGACATGGTTGCAAATGTAAGATCAAAAGTAAACCAGATGGCTTCCACATTGAACATGTCAAACTTTGCGAATAGGGACAGCTTACTGGGGCCAGAAATCAAACCTGCTGATGCCATGAGTAGAACAAATGGCCTTGACAACCATGGCATTGTTGGTTTTCAAAGACAAATCATAAAAGGCTAGTGGCTGCTGCTTTCTTCTTGAACCTTATTTTATTTTCTTTATTTATCCTGTAGCCTTGCTCTTCAACTTCGATAATGAAACTTCATCTTTACCCATCTACTCTCTGAGCAGAGCAAGATGAGGGCCTTGAGAAATTGGAGGAGACAGTTATGAGCACCAAACATATTGCATTGGCAGTCAACGAAGAGCTTGATCTGCATACTAGACTTATTGTGAGTATCCTTGTTTTGGTTTTCTATTTTAACATGTCTGCTTTTGTATCTCCTGAAGGCTGACGGTAAAGTACATTACAGTTTATTAATTGCAATAAACTATGATGTTGACGTTCACGTCTTTTTGATGTCGTGTGTGCAGGATAATCTGGACCAACATGTTGATGTTACAGACTCCAGATTGCAGGTGACTCTTCTTTCCAATAACATCTATCATATTATCATAAAGATGTTTCTGAAATAAAAACTACGGAACACTTCATTGTCACGTGTCAATTTGATTTACGTTCTTTTCTTGGTTTTTTATTTGTAATGTAAACAGAGAGTGCAGAAGAGGCTTGCAATATTGAATAAACGCACAAAAGCTGGCTGCTCTTGCTTGTGCCTGCTTTTATCTGTTATCGGGATAGTCATATTGGTTGCTGTTATATATATGCTGGTCAAATACTTGTAACGCAGAAAGGTGAAATTGGAAGTTCCTTTATCTTTTTGCGGCGTGGAATATGATCTACTTTCAGTACAAAAAGGGTAAAAAGAGAAGCATGATGAACGGCTTTGTATTTTTTCCTTTTTAAAGAAGGTGGAATTCGATATCCTCCTTGGGTTTCTCATATATTGATTCCTCGTATGTGCAATGATGCGATTTGTTTGTAAAAAACTTATCCATTGTTGCAGTAAGACCTTTATTAAGCTTTTCTTAAGCTTTCTTCTTATGCTTTTCTTAAACTTTCTTCTTATGCAAGTGAATAGAAAAAAAAGGGCAAATGAGAATTTTTAGCAGGTTCTGTTTGTTCTGTATTTTGATATTTGGCAACATACTTTAATTTTGTTTCCAACATTACACAACAAATATGAAAGAAGGAACTCTATCCATTTGGTTATTGTTATATTGGGTTATTAGCACAAAACGTCCTTACGTTTGGAGTTCAGTGTGCAAAATGTCCCAACGTTTCAATTTTTTACATTTTCACCTTTATTTCCACGTTTTATTGTGAAAATCGTCATTTTCATACATTTTCTCAATAAAATGACAATTATACCATCCTATTTAAAAAACAAAAATAAAAAGAAAAGAAAAGAAAAATAAAGAATAAATTGCAATCATAATATCAAATTTTTCAATAAAATAATAAATCTCAAATAAATCCTTATCCTTACATCCTTATCCTTATCCTTACATCCTCCTTATCCTTATCCTTACAATATGTAAAAGAGGAAGTTGAACTTACTGTTACTAAGCCGTTTAACCAAGCCATCGAAGCCGAGCCGGAAAGAGGAGATATATTTTTGACCTTTTGGTTTCCTGCCTTTCTTTCTATGATTGCTGCTTTCCCCTTCTCTCTCTCTCTCTCTCTCGCGTCTACCTTTTCTAGAACCCTAAGAATTTCAACAAATTTCTTCACTTTAACCTCTTGCTCTCTCATTTCTACGCTTTCCTCTCCATCTAGATGATGCTTTCCCGTTCTCTCTCTCGTGATTTTGTGTCCCTTTTTTGAAACTCTAAAGGATTCAACAAATTTCTTCACTTTAACCTTTTTTTCTCTCATTTCTACGTTTTCTACCTGGCCATTGAAAAGGTAACATTTACTGTTGTTCGACCGTAAACCCTTGACATCTAACTTGTTTTAATACTTGCCATTTCTCTAATATGTTTCCCGATTTTTTTAGATCCTTTTTTCCGATTTGTGCTGCGACGTCTACTGGCTCGGTGAAACGGTTAGATTTGGTAAGATTTAATGATTGTACCTGTGAATATTTATTTGGATTGAATTCTGAATTTTCTTTCGGCTTGTGAATTTGTTCGATGCTTGTCGCAGATTTCAAGTTTGCTTGTTCATGTATATTTCCACTCGAAACATCTAACTTGTTTTCATACTTTCCATTTCCCTAATATGTTTCCCAATTTTTTTAGTTCTTTTTTGCCGATTTCAGGAGCTACGCCTACCGTCTCATTGAAACGGCAAGATTTAATGATTGTGTCTGTGAGTATTTAATTGGATTGCATTATGAAGACAAGTTTGCTTGTATCATGTATTTTTGCCCTCGAAAAATACATGCTGAAACAAGCAAACTTGTTTAGTTTGTTGGGTGCTTGTTGATAAATTGATATCAGAAAAGAGGCGTTTCATTTGGAATTTATAATGAGGATTTGAGTGAGTGTTTTATATTTTAGAGTTTGCATATCTGTTTATTTACTGCAGATCTGAATTTTTTCCCGTAATATGTTCTTTGTCTACAATAGTTGTAACGTGTCAATGGAAGAAAAAAAACATAAATGTGGGCAATCTGTTCGATCATCGAGGCGGAGTCGATTTTTATGGAATAGGGAAATTGCTGCTATTCCAACTGTTTCTTCTGGTTGGTATCTATATCTATATTTTATTGATTCTCTTAATTCATTTATAGTTTGTTCTTTTTTTTCTTATTTATGTTGCGGGCTTTGTTTTGCCGATTATAAAATAAAACCTTGTGATTTCATTTTTTTTTTCCATTTCTGCCGTTCACAATATAGGTTCAGAGGGTTTGGCTGTAGCCGAATTGAATGAGATTACTCCTCAAATAGATGAACAATGGAAAGCAAAAAGAGTGAAAACTGGAAAACAATCTGGTGAGAATCCTTCTATAATGTTTAATGTCTTTTTGCTCCTAATTTGTGATGAGTATCAAATTTGTTGATGTAATGTTCATGTTTATTTTACTACCAAGTACTTAATTCGTTTCTTTACTTATCAGGATGTTCGAATGAGCAAGATTGTATTGAGAATCTTTTCTCAGAAGCTCATGTGCTACCTGAAACTACTATTTGTGGCTTTTGTGGCACTGTTAAATTTTTTAGAGAAACAAATGAATTTTGTTGTTCAAATGGACAGATCCTTCTGAAAGCGAGCGATTTGCCTTTAGATTTATATATGTTGTTTACTTTGAACTCTGAAGAATCTTTACATTTTCGAAAAATGGTGAGAAGTTATAACTGTAATTTTTCTATGACATCATTTGGTGTGAATTATGATAAAACATTATGCACAAACTATAACGGTATCTATACATTTAGAATTCGGGGTCAAATATACCATTTTATGAATGAAATTATTCCAAAGGACAATCGGCCTTCTCATTTGCAACTTTACTTTTTTGACACCGATAATGAAGTGCAAAATAGATTAAATTTGAGCGAATGGTTAATTGAATCTGTTATCATTAAGTTAATGAAGATTTTAGAGAATAATCCTTACGCGTCCTTCTTTCGAACTTTGGGTGGTATTCCTGATTTAGAAAATCATTCTATTCATTTGCGATGTAATCCACATACTGATCAGAGAAGATTTAATGCACCCAGTGTTTCACAAGTTGCAGCTATTTGGGTTGACCATGATGACTGTGGGGATCTTTATATGCAAGATATTGTAGTTCACTGTAAAGATGGAAATCACAATAGAATACAATACTATTATGGTTGTTATGACCCACTTCAATATCTACTTCTTTTTCCTTATGGTGAAACAGGTTAATTCATTTTAAACAAGGAAATCACAAAACAAAACAATATTATTATGGATGTTATGCCCCATTGCAATTCCCACTTTTAATTCCTTATGGTGAAACAGGTTGGCACCAAGGTATTCAACGAATTAATACAGACAAAAAAAAAATCACATGTTTGCATAAATGAAGACATGGTTGATGCAGTAAAGTTTTCGTCTCCTGAAGAATTAATTGAGAAAGAAACATTAGGTTAGTTGATGATATCCAACAATTTTAGTTTAGTTTATGCATTTTAAAATATTTTTTGGGCACTGTTAACTTTATTTTAGTTATATTGTATGATTTGTTAACATATTCTTTTTATAAAATTGTAGTGATGGAAAATAAGAAAACGAGGATGCAGGTCTCCTGTAGAGAATATTATTGTTATAAATTACAAATAAGCTTATCAACAACTTCAATATTATTACATTCTGGAAGGTTATTACAGCAATATGTTGTTGACATGTATGTAAAAATTGAAACATCTAGATTAGATTATTTTCAGCATAATCAGAGTGTGCTTCGTGCTGAATTATATCAAGGAATTGTGGACAATATTGAGATTGGTGAAAGAAGAGGTAACAAAGTTGGCCGTTTGATTGTTTTGCCTCGAACTTTTATTGGAGGTCCTAGAGATTTGAAAAAACGTTATATGGATGCTATGTCTTTGGTCCAAAGATTTGGTAAGCCTGATATATTTTTAACAATGACTTGTAATCCAAATTGACCAGAAATTAAGGAACAAATGAAGTATAATGATGAGGCTCAAAATAGACCTGATTTAATAGCTCGAATTTTTAGAGCAAAACTTGAAGAATTAAAGACAGATATATTAAAAAGAAAAATATTTGGTCGAGTTGCTGCACATATATATGCTACAGAATTTCAAAAAAGAGGACTCCCACATGTGCATTTTTTACTCATTTTGGAAAATAATTGTAAAATTAACTCTCCTAAATTAGTCGATAAATTTGTTAGTGCTGAGATTCCTGATGAAATTCATTGTCCTTATCTACATTCTCTTGTTGTTAAACATATGATGCATGGTCCATATGGTGTTTTAAATTCAAAAAATGTTTGCATGAATAATAGAAATAAATGTAGATTTAATTTTCCAAAAAGATTCAATGAAAACACAATTATGGATGAAAATTGTTACCCTAACTATAAACGACCTAATAATGGGAAAAAAGTGAAGATTAGAAACCATTTTTTAGATAACAGATGGGTTGTTCCATACAGCGCATACTTATTAACGAAATTTAATTCCCATATTAATGTTGAGCTGTGTTCGTCGATTCAAGCTGTTAAATATTTATATAAATATGTTTATAAGGGGCATGACATAATTAATTTTACTGTGAATGATAATGAAGATGAATTTGTTTATGATGAAATTAAAATGTACCAATAAGCTAGATGGGTATCTCCACCTGAAGCTGCGTGGAGAATATTTGGATTTCTTTTATATGATATGAATCCACCTGTTATTGCTCTCCAGTTGCACCTGAAAAACTATTAATCTAGTACATATAAAGTATTTGATGATTTAGAAGAAATTGTAAAAAAAGATTACTACAAAAGATCAATGTTGACGAGTACTTTCGGATGAATAATAGTAATTCGAAAGCGAAAAATTTGTTTTACAACGAATTCCCTGAACATTTTGTGTGGAATTCACAATGTAGATCCTGGTGTGAGAGAAAAAATAAAACTTTCTCAATAGGACGAATTGTTTCTGTAAATATTACAGAAGGAGAAATGTATTATTTAAGAAAATTGCTAAACCATGTTAAGGGAGCTATTTCTTATGAAGATTTGAAAAATGTTAATGGAATTCATGCTTCGACATTCCGTGAAGCTACATTATTACATGGTTTGCTTAATGGTGATACTGATTGTGAAATCTGTTTGGAAGAAGCTTCTCAGTATCAAATGCCATCAACATTGCGGGAATTGTTTGCTACAATTTTGACATTGTGTGATCCACATAATCCCCAAAAATTATGGAATGTTTTTAAACAACATATGATAGAGGATTATATAAAGGAAGGTATAAATACAGAACTAGCCGAATTAAAGGTGCTAGATGATTTGAATGACATATTACAACTTTCGGGTAGAAGTATAAATGATTTTCGAATAGTCGAAAAGCATATTCCCTTAGAAGATAACATTCATCTTTCAAAAACTATTGTAGACGAATTGCATATATTGGTTTCGCATGAAGATCTCTTAAGTGAAACAAAATTAAATTTAGAACAAAGAAAAGCATATGATATAATTCTGAATGATGTTTTCAAGCAACTCCATGGTGTTTATTTTATTGACCAACCTGGAGGAACAGGAAAAACTTTTTTATATCGCGCTTTACTTGTAGATGTAAGATCGAAAGGCATGGTAGCTTTGGC
>CAIGRF010170756.1:0-17057 GCA_903798235.1 Fraxinus ornus
TCAGACACACAGTCTTTTCCAAAAATACATTTATTATTTAGCAGTTTAAGTCCGTTAATACTCACTACAACAAAATTGTGATTTTGCGACAAATGTTTTGGCGACACACAAAAAGTTATCGTAATAAATGACTTAACGCGACACATTTTAAAAAGTTTGTCGCGAAGATTGTGATGAAAAAAATAAGTACCAAATAATATAAGGTTTGAACTGGAAATATATTCAATTCCCGAACACAAACCAAATTTTCCCACTTTGTTGAAAAATTTTATTATCATTTTTATAACCTTCTTAAACCATATTCTCATTATCTATCTATTAATGGTTCTTGAGAAGAGTTTATCACCACAATCCAGGTTTATATCTTTCCTTGATTAGCATTCTGTAATAATGATCATTATTTCAAATCTGATCTATCTTAACATTATAACATGTAGTTGGTCTCTTTGGCACAAGATGGGCATACTATCACCAGTGATATTATAAATGCTGAAGGTAATAAGTAGAGTGTCAAGTTATTTTGCCTCATGAATACTATGCTTGGAATCACATTAGTTCAAGAAGGGACTTGATCTTTTTGTTTAGTTTCTTAAGCAAGTGTATTTGTTTCAAAAAGGTGATATTACTGTGGTTTAAATATCTTAATCATCTGAAGTTGACTTTAAACACTTACAACCTCCAGCCATGGAAGTTATGACTACTTCTCTTTGTCTCTCTCTTTAACCAATCTCTTATCTTGGTTCATGCAATGGACTTGTTTAAAGTTGAAGCTGTATAGTCACCTTCTCTCTCTCTCTCTCTCTCTCTCTCTCTCTCTCTCTCTCTCTCATATTTTACTACATGCAATTGTTGCAGGTGTTGTTTCTATGATGAATTCATGACCCGATTCCAATGGTTCTCAGATTTTTATTACCATGGTAAAGACCAGTTGGTATGCTTCGTTTTTGCAGTAATTCGTACTATTGACAAAAGTAACTTCTAAACTTAATCCAACATACTCTCGGCAACTTTTCCTCACTACGAAGATAATTGCACAGGCTGGACATTGGGCATGTTGTTTTCGGTAAAGTCATTGAAGGCATGGATATTGTGTAAGCCATTGAGGGCGAAGCTGGAACCTACAATGGGAAGTCTAGAAAAAAAAAAATTATTCCCAAATAGTCAAGTCAAATTTTGTTTATAGTATCTAACATTTAGCTATCTAGCTTCATGTTTGGGAAAACTGTAATTTATTCTTTTTGTTAATTTGCATATACATGGTTGGCTGTTGTAGAGTGAAAAAAATCAAGTAAATGATATAATTTGCGCAATAATTTTATGTGTTGTAAAATAAAATACGTGACATAAATAAATAGTCGCGAAATAAATTAGACAATGACTATATTGTTGCACAAATAATGACGCGACGAACTTTTTGTGTTGATAAATAAATTTAATTACAAACATCACTTGTTACATAATAAATTTTACTACAAATGTTGTCTTAAAATATTTATTATGCAACATTTCAAACACATTGTAAATCATATTTCGCGACAAAAATGACTAGTTATTAAAGATACTAGTTGACGCACATGCAATGCACATGTTGCAGTTTAGTTAGCTACGTAATAGCGTGTAGTGATTTTTTGTAATGTTTGTAATCTTAGGCCCTGTTCGGTACAGCATAAAATCTAATTAAAATTGAAAATATGGTCGTTATTGGATCCCACTGTCTAATAAAAGTCAACAATAACGACTAGTTTTTCAATTTTAATTCGATTTTAATCTCTACCGAACACGCCCTTAGTTATAATGGAAAATTGATTTCATGTTATACTTTATGTATGTTCTGGCATTATAAGGAGGGTTTGAAATTGATACAACTGATTTTCTGGAAAATGTTTCCCATCTTTTTTCATTTCCCACCGGGAAACTTGCCAGTTCTAAAACGATTTCTAGACAGGCATCTTACAATTATAAAAGCCAAAAAAAAATTACTTTTCCCGTAACTCAAGCTAGATATGTGAGAGAGAGAGAGAGAGAGAGAGAGAGAGAGAGAGAAATTTACGAAGGGGGTTTGTTGGACTCGACATCTTCAACAAAAGGGCGCTTCGCGACAGCCATTCCCACATAAACTCCAGCAATTGCTCCTGTAAGTTAAATTATGAAAAATCACACAACTATTAGAAAGTTATATGATATATAATAAAAAATCTACCATATTATTATGAATGAATATGGAACTCACCCCAATATGCACCTTCTTTACACATTTTCTTCAATTGCAGAAGTAAAAATTCCATTAGATGCATACTAAACTAGCATTTCGTTTACTTGCAACAGACAATAATAAAAACTTATAAAGCTAGAAATGAGAAGTCCCCAGGCCATTTTTCTAGTATCGCATCTGACAAGTGACTCTTATCTTAACTCATCTTTGAGAAGGCTATAGGAATGGGTTGATAAGATGAAATAAACATTTCGATGCACAATTTGTTAAAAGTGCATAATATTAGTTCATCCTTTGGTAATATATGCTGAAAGCAATGTGTTAACATAAGATAATTTGTTTAAAGTTTGGTATTTTTCCTTTAACCTTTTGAATTTGAGGGATAACCTTACGAAGAAACGCTCCCAGAAATATAGACAAGCTTCAGAGCTATTGTATGATGATTAGCCATAATTGTTCTCGTGCCATCTAATGAAAGTCTTTTTCATGTTTGGCTAAGCTTAAAATAAGTAAAAGCTATTTTTAAATAACTTTTTTATTTCCAAACACATCTATGGATATATTACTTATTTTTCAGTTTAGATAATAAAAGCTACTTGAAAGAAAATCTTTCTTTACAATCAAATTAAGAATCATACTTATTTCAAAATTGATAAATAAAAAATTATTAACTTAAACTAACTTATTTTCTTGAACTTTAAAGCTTAGCCAACATGCTCTAATCACTCTGCACTATTACAAAAGCAAGCAGTAGTGTGATTATCCACTTTCAGTATTCTCTCAACAAGAACATAATCATATGGAATGAACAGATTTCACACGATAAATTTCTCACCGAATGCTCCAAGTTGTGGCGTGAAACACTCCCTGTAAAATTAAAGCAGCAATATGTAAAAAAAGAACCACAAAACACAATTAAAAAAAATTCTACATAAAGAAATCGATATTCATCATTCTTGCTGAATATCATGTAGATAATTGCTAAAAGAGGATATTAGAAGTGAAGCAAAAGATTAAGTAGGTTGATCCTCGATAATTTTAATTACTAAAAGAGACTTTAGGGCATTTTCGTCATCCCTTTTTGATACGTAAGCATTCACCTTAGGATATACTAATTTAGCCTGCAACTTGCTGTCATCTACCGACCGGAGAAAAGGACCAACCTGTTGCAGCATTCTCTAGATGAGCTTTTGCTCCTGGTAAATCGACAACTGGTTATAAGATTATCGATTGTTGTAATTTTTGGAATCCATGTGCATCTAGTGAACAAGATCTGAAGCATGTGCTAAGCACAGGTCACAAACTAATGCTTCTGCACATAATGGTTTTTTTTTTTTTTCAATGCTGCCTTGACAGAAGCGAGAAGAGGGATAAACTTTTAGGCTTTGATAAGAAAAGTATCATAGATGTTGCCAAGGTGAAAAAGGATGTGTGGCGAGACTGCTGAAGAGGTCCTGCGAGCATGAGTAATAAGATTAATTCATGGAACTTAAATTTTGATAAAGACAAGAAACATTGTCATATTAATAAAGAAGAAACATCAGTGTTTTGGTAGGTTTTGTACAAAACTATAGGAGTTATCTATATGTTTAGAATATAGATGTGCCAGAGTGAGTAATTTAATGACAAAAGGAAAATTTAATGTGCTTCATTTATCTTCCATGAGGATCATAAGTTCTCCTTAGTTAAGCTAAATCTAACATAGTAATTGAGACTATTCATATGGTGAGTTGAAAATCATTTAAACTGAAAACTCAATATTTGTTAAACATAAACAGTTTTAATGAGTGATAATTTGGAGAGGGAAAAAACTTACCACCAACAAGTAATATGTAACTATCAAATTCATTGGGAATGAGAGGGATAACTCAAGAGGGTAAAATGGATGTAAATTTATAGCAACAACTCATAACTTCTGCAATTGCTGGACCAAATATCATTCTAATCACAATTTTGTACGATTTGAAAATGAAAATAAAGGGACAAATAAACAAATTTTTCTACTTTATCGTTTTATCAAAGAGAATAAATGCTTTCATTTGGACAAAACAGAAACAAAACATACTAAAATTCAAATGAAACCATAAGAATGTACCTCCTCGAAGAGATATGCTCCTTAAGGAAAATGCTAGTCGAAAATTTCGAATAAGAATATCGTTACTGGTTTTCTACATGAAAACATTAGAGGTAAGCATTACCAGGTAGGCAAAGAAAATGATAACCAATATTGTGATCCGGGATGTTAAACTGATTCATGTTCATGAGTTCAGAAAATTCATATACATGATAAAGGACTACTTTTCACAGTTGCAAAATAAGAGTGTCTAAAATAGTAGTGAATTTAATAGAAGAACAGAGAGAGAGATCAATACAAGATTATAGATTCTACCAGGTGATATTTAGTAAGCAAAAAAGGTCAATAGAAGTCAAGCGTTGTGTGTTTTAAATTTTACCTTTCTTCTTCCTTTAGGGTTTGGTTTGGTTGTGAAGAGAGTAGCCAAAAGACGAGAGAGAGAGAGAGAGAGAGAGAGAGAGAGAGGAGAGAGAGAGAGAGAGAGAGAGAAACCAAATTTTATAGGGGAGGCATTTATAAACAGATAGAGAAGAGATATTTATGGAACAAACGAGCTAGTGAACAATAGCCAAAACCAAGGAATTTCAAGTGTGAAAACAACAACTCACAAATGAACAGTAATCTTGGCATTGCCTCTTTTAAAGGAAAGGGGAATTATGTAGTTGAAATGAAATTCATTTGGTAAAAGGTAAAATTCACATTATTTAAAGAAGATTACTTATCTCTAATAGCAAAATAAACCATGCTAAAAAACTTACATAAATGAAGCTGTTGTCCTTTGTTACATTCCCATCATCCAATACTGTAATTATCCAATTGACAGAAAACTCAATCACTAATGCACAAAAAATATTTTCATGATTAGTTATGCATCAACTTTTATACATACAAAAAATTATATTTTAAAAAGTTAATAAAATATAAATTTTGTAATCATCCAGTTGAGAGAAACGGTAAAACCCAATCTCAAATGCACTTACAATAAATTATAGTTAAGTAGCCAATAAATTTTACATACAGATTCTGATAGTTTAAAAAAATTATAGAAATAGAAATTTAAATGAACTCTTGTTTACTTCATTTCTTAAACCTTTAGGTGTATTTGATTAGCAATAGAGATCTCTGTTACGAGACATTAGAATTTAAGCTAACTGCAATTGTCTCACTCATTAATATTAATATCACCTTGGAGGGAAACCCAGTGAACTGCAGTAAAAGACTCTATATTTTCACCACTTGATGCAGTCTTTTTGATCCTGCTGTGAAAGTACACAAGCATTGTGATGGAAAAAATATCTAATAATCTAACTACAATTTCACGAAATTTCAGTACAAAAATATACAATTATTCATGTGATTCCAACACGAGTGTAAAATTAAAATAGATTAGCCCAATGATAGCACGACTTTTCATTAAATTTTATGCAATTATTTACAAATTTGTTCGTTACATGGAAACTCAATTTTAACATACTCATAACAAGTCAATCATCATACAAGCTTCACAATGTAAAATGGACATGTCTCATCTATTCCAAGTGAAGAACAAATATAAAGGAGAGATTAATAAAAACATATCCAAATCATATCATACTTAAAAATTACATCTTTACAACAAATCTAAGAAAACAACTCAAAATAATAACATAGGAATGCATAATTATAATAGAACCACAAAACCACATTATCGAATATTAAATACAAAACCCAGTACCTATAATGTGTATAAGCATCCACAATATATGCAAAAAGATTCTCATTACAAAATCCAATTTGGACAAAATTGTAACAAAATTGAAGACTATCCGCATATTGCATTCAATAGAGAGATTCCAGTTTAACACTCAAAACTTACTAAATAGAAAGTTCAATTTCATTAATCCTACAACCACAAAAAAAAAGGCACAAGTATTTTAACCATGTCCCTCTTGAGTAATCACTCAAGCAGGAGAAGAATACTCCCACAGGAACGAACGAAATGAAAACCCAAAAGCAAAAACCAAAAAACACAATGAAATACCTAAAGAATTGGGAAAAATCCTTGACACCAACGAAGAGAGTTCATTTCTTTCAAATGATCGGCGGTCTAGAGCTAGAACTTGGGTTTAATGGGTGTGTAATTATCGGTAGGGTAGGAACTTCATAGCAGGCATTTGGTTTCTTCCGATTCGGTTCACCTTCTATGTAACTGTGTTGGGCTTATTGGAAACTGAAGAATTGTACTAAATCAGCAAATGAAAAAGGGAAAACAATTAATAACCAAATTTCAATAAAATATTCTGATACCCAAAGAAAATTAAATAAAAATCATTCACTTCAATTCAATCCAATCAAATCTAATGCAATACGACGAAGAGAGCAAGATAATTTATAGTGCAAATCTTCAAAAAACCATCAACAATGAGATTGAGAAAGGGATTTCCCAAATCCACAATGATGTCCAACTGCGGAGAGTCGAACGACCCTGATAATATCCTCCGAGGAATCTCCTCTATGAAATTCTTATTAACTGTATCTTGGGTTCTTCACTGATTACTGTGAGTGTGAATCAAGATTTGTTTGTATCTCTAAAAATCTTGAAAGATGGCATCCACGTGGAGGATTGATTGTGGTTGCTTCGGGAACACGGGGACACGCACTGTGTCTCCGTGAGCGACGGAGACACAGTCTGTGTCTCCGTGAAAACCCCCCATCCTCGCAACTACTACGTCTGGCATCTCCATTGATTTCGTGGCGATTGAAACTCAAAACACAGGCACGAGGGAAAATTTTAGCTTCTGGAGAGAGTAAGACATGGGGTTTTCTCACGTCAAGAGTGGGAAATGGAAGGAAAAACACCCCATATCCGACGTCGTGTTTGTCGACGATTCAATTTGTTGACATCTGTCCGTTCAAAAAATAGGCTCTTTTATATTTGTTATAACTACGAGCATGTGTTCTTGACTTGTTGCAAAATAGAATAGTTAACTAAGTTATACCTTTAATATAATATTCGCTGCAAAAAAGTTTCTCGCAAAACTTTATTGAAATATTCGTTGCGACAAACTAACTTGTTGCCCTTTAAATGTTTCGCAACATATATGCTTTGCGACAATATTATGGCTACAAATACTGTGTTGCCATTTCGTATTTTTTGCGTCAAACAAATAGTGTCGCAATTTTGCTAACGTGATGAATGGCCGAAAGTCGTCGTAGAATACAATTCGTGACTCATATAGCGCGACAATACCCGCAACAAACATATTGTCGTCGCAAAATTATGTTTGCAACAAAATCCCAATTTTTGCGGCAACATTGTTGTGTCGCAAAATCGATTATTTTTTGTAGTGACTTATGTGAGCTAATCTATTGTGTCACTTGGTGTCATCCATATTGGTCAAATTTATAGAGGAAGATGAATTTATAATAATTTCAATAGTAGTCACATAAATATCATTTCTTTTAGTACCTTTACATGTGAGAAGAGCACCCTTAATCATTTTTAGCAAGTTGTTTCCGATTTTACCAATAAAACCATCGATTTCTAATGCTCCTACCGAAATAAGATTCCTAGTCATTTCGAGAATATATCTGACTCCATGGCAACGTTTAAAAAACGTTGCCGTGTCTTTTTGGCAACATTCAAAAAACGTTATCGTATATTTTTACTCTACAACAACACCTCAATTTGCGTGTCGTCCAAACGTTGACGTATACCTACGGTAACGTTTTTCTGTAAGTCATGAGATAGTCAAATAAACAATAACTTTTGGAGGATTCTCTACTTACTAGACTTCTAGAGACTTTTTGATGAAAAATATAAATAACAAATCTCAAAGAAAATATCTCATATACTCTAAGATTTGTGAAGATTTTAGAACCCAAAAATAGAACTTCTTTTTTCTTTCAGTTCTGGAGTTTTCTCATCTCTTCAATTCATCTGCTTTAATTAATTTATGATTATTTTATATGTACATAATTACTTTTGAATTGAAATTATACGCAATTGTTTCAAAACGTAGAATTTCATGTAATTGACATATTCTATTCTATTTTTATTTTTTAAGAACAATTTGTGTTCTTAGAATTTATGTTTATTTGGTTAAAAAAAATCTGGATATGTTCTTAGAAATTGATGTAAAAAAATTTATTATTTTATTTGCGCCAAAATTAAATGACTGAGTCATGACTAGTAACTATCCAAGAAAATTTTGTGGGTATCATGGTTCTCGAAAATCTTAATTAGGTAATAAGAAAATTGTAATTTTTTTAGTATATAATGAATTTGAAAGATGAAAAGTTTTTAAAAATCTTTAATCAAAGTCTACAAAACTCCATGGAAAGACTTTTATTAATTCTTAGCAAATTCATAGAAGTCATTTAAAAGTTCATAAAATTCATTGAAATCACCCATTTAAAAAATTTTATAGAAGTCTTTAAAGTCCCAATTGAATACAATCATTTTAGTAACTACATTTCTATTAAGTTACAACATCCTCATAAATGTCCAAAATTAGTTAATAATTATTTTCATTTTACTAATTATGAAATTTATAATCTCTTATTGAATAATCAAACAAGCTCTCAACTATTTGAATCAAAACTCAAAAATTACTTATATACAATTTATTTGCAGATTTTGAGAAAAAACAGAGAAATTTCTTTATAAAAAAAATGTAGTTGAAGTGCTGTGGATGGTAGATTTTATCAGTAAAGCAAGATTTTGTTTTGATTTTCGATTGTTAATTGTTTAGGCTTGGCATTCATTATAGGAGTTTTCTCTCAACTTATGAGTTTATTAGGCTTTTAAAACTAATTGTGTAATTTAGAACGTATTTTATACATCCTTAAATGTTCAACTTGCTTATTATTTTCGGTCCCACTTTTTGTATTGATTTTTCAAGTATGGCCCAATTTTAAATATATTCGTGTAAGTGAAAATATACATAACAAATGTTTCAAAATACAGTTTTAAAAATAAAAACTCGTGAAAAAGTTTCAAATATCAGGTGGTAACATTTTGTGACCTATAATATGATTATAAACTTCAATATTATAACAACACACAACTTATGATCATGATCACATACTAGTTACAAAATCACAAAATGTCCTAGTCATAAAGATAACTTGTGATTCATAATCACAAAATCACACATTTAATATGCCAAAATTTATATATTAGTCACCAATTACCCAATTAACTAATCACAATTATTCTTCAACCCACCCGACCCCTAGCCCAACATTTTATACATAGGGGATTAGATAGTGATGGCATTAGAAGTAGGGTTAAACATAATGTTAACGGTGCTGGAGTTAGACGCAGCACAATCGATGGTTTGAAATAGGGAGACGAGTTTTCTGATGGGGGAAGATGGGTTTTGTTTGTTGTGAGATCGCACAAATGAACTAAGAAAGAACGCATTGGGAACTGCCAAAACGTGACAGAAGACCGATGAGCTAGATCATCGATGACATCAATGATTGTCAAGAAATAGAAGAAGGGTGGTGCCTCGCCAAGAGATCGGCGAAGGAACTACGCAAAAACACATAAAAAATCATCAAAGATTACAAAGGTGGGGTAGGCCAGATCAACGACGTTAACGGTTGTTAATGATTCGTGAAGTCCAAGAGATAAGGTACTAGGTTAACGAATGGGAAAGGTGGAGATGTGCATTTCCGGTGGCAATGACGATGGTGAGGAGTGATGGTGGCAATTGATAGGTGAATGTAAAAGGTAGATTGTAGATCTGAAATTTTTGGGTAAAATGGTTCAAATGATAGGTGGAATGGTGCGAGATTGAGTGTAGCGTATTAGATAACTAGAATTTAAAGAATAAACTTAAATTCTGATTTTTGAAATGAAAAACTAGAAAATAGAGATGAGTGTAACTTTCCCTTGTGTAAGTTGTTGACGGAAAATTTGAATTGAGTGATGACTTTAAAACCAAAAATCAAAACTTATCAACCTTTATCGAAAATTGAATAGAGTAACGGCAAGGAAATGAGTAATAAAACACCAAAGAAAAAGAATGTCAAAGTAATGCCAAGTGAAGTGGATGTAAAGTAGAAGTGATAGTTGAATTTTTTGTCCTTAAGTCGATTTTACTACGCAATATTGTATACGGATGATGACAATCAACTCCCAAGATAGGATGGGAGGTTGTGAGTGAAGAGATGCGCCTTAAAACTTAACAATCTTTGTCAAGGGTCATAGCTTTTGCTGTCACCCTTGCGTCACTCGAGCATTACAAATGGGGACTCCTTTGCTCACCATTTCTATCATATCGCTCGAGCGTTAAGCGAGCGGCCGAGTTGGACAATTTTTCAGTGAGTTTTTCTCTAATTTCCTCTATCTTTGGATCATAATTTCTCATGCATTCAGAATTGGTTTTGATATTTCAAATATACCATGACGATCTACTCGAGGTGTAGAACAAATTAGTCTATTTATTTTCGTAATTTGACTATTGGATCAAGTTTGAATATTTGGCAGAAATTGATACGAAAGTCAATTTTCCGTGGTTTAATGCTTAACCAATTCCATCAATCCCCCCACATAATGAAAGTTCCACAATATGCAATGCATTATGCAAATGATGTACAGATTCTCACAAAGAAGTACATATAACAAGCTATAGCATCAAGATAGGTGGCTTGTGACTTTGAACCTCTTTTAGTTGAATATAATCGAATATACTAAGCTAATTGGTAAACGCGATATTTTGAATCATTCACCCGTTCGTGTAAATCAAAACACATGTACTAACATCATAACTCATCTAACCACTTCGGTTCTCGTGGTTATGCTCATTTTGACCCTTAACAAATCTTGGTTTCATAAGTGCTTTAAGAGAATTTAAGACTTAAATTCTCATAGAAGCGGCCCCACTTCACACTTACATAACTGATCTCCTATAGTATTGTATCATACATCTCTTGTCTACTTCCAAAATATAGTAATCATTAAAAATATACACTTATTCTTGAATGCCTTTTATTCTAACACTTTAGGTTTGTAGGAATGAGAATAAGTACTTTACCCTAAATCTTTCATAATTTAGTTGTTTCATTGAACCAACATCTTGGGATCTCCAATATACAATGTTAGGTTTCCGCTATGGTGATTCTATTCGATAGGTTTATGCCCATTCCCCTCGAAAGATGGTATACTTGATCTCTTGTTAGTCTTTTCGTCAAATGATTTGCTATGTTTTCCTTTGATTTAACATAGTTAATTAAGATTATACAATTTGATATTAACTATTTAATGGTATTGTCTCCTACATATATGTCGTGATTTACCATTATACATACTATTTTGTGCCCATACAATTGTCGATTGATTATCACAATATATATATTATTCGTAGATACCAATTTTCTCCCAACATGGAATATCCTCGAGAAAATTACGAAACCATTCTACTTCTTCCTCAGTCTTATTTAAGGTAATAAACTTATATTTCATCGTGGATCGAGCTATACAAGTTTGTTTAAAGGATTTTCAAGACACAACTCCACCTCCAATGATAAACACATAACCATTATTAGATTTTGTATCATTTGCGTTGTTATCCAATTCGCATCGGTATATCATTCTAACACTACATGATATCTTGAGTAGTGTAATCCATAACTAATCGTGTGTATTAAGTGTTTAAGAACCCGAGTTAATGACTTCCAATGATCATTACTTGGATTACCTGTAAATCTATTCAACTTGTTGATTGCAAATGCTATATTTGGACGTTGCACATTGGTAATATACATCAAGTTGCTTATAACACATGAATATTCTAATTGATATACAGGATCACCAGTATTTTGGTTAAGTGTAAACTTAAGTTCACTGGTGTTTTAACTAGCTTATTGTCATACGTCTTAAACTTCTCAAGTATAGCTTCAATGTAATGTAATTGAGATAATGACAAACCATCAAGTGTCTTAGAGATTTTAATCTCTAATATCACGTCACCAACTTTCATATCTTTCATATCAAAATGCTTTATCAACATTTTATTAGTTAAGGTAATACTGTTCAAATTATTTTAAATGATTAGCATATCATCAATATATAGACATACGATCACGCATCAGCTAGTTGTGACTTTGATGTAGACACGTTTATCACATTCATTAATCTTGAAGTCATTTGCCCACATAATTTTGTCAAATTTTTCATGTCATTTCTTCAGTGCTTGTTTTAATCCATACAATGATTTTACAAGGTTATACACCTTCTTTTCATTTTTCGAAGCGACAAACCCTTCAAGTTGTTCCACATATATTTCTTATTTTAACTCGCCATTTTGAAATGTGATCTTAACATTCATTGATGTATTTCAAGATTATGCAATGTAGTGATCGCAATTAATACACATTACGTGATCCTTGTAACAGGTGAATATGTATCGTAGAAATCTAGTCCTTCATTTTGCTTATACCATTTGGTTACTAGTCTAGACTTATACTTGTGCATTGATCCATCCGAATTTAATTTCTTTTTGAAGATTCACTTGCAGCCTAAAGCTTTGTTTTCCAGAGGAATTTTTACAAAATCCCAAGTATTGTTATTCATGATGAATTCAATTTCATTATTAATCGTTTCTTTCCAAAAAGGACCTTCGGGAGTGGACATTGCTTCGTTGGACGTTATTGGATCATTTTCTAGTAAGTAGGTTATAAAATCTAGACCAAAGGTCTTATAAATCATTTGCCTTTTACTGCGCATTATTTTTTCTTTCTACCTAATGATTAATATCTTCTCGATAGTTTTTATTTGCAATTTCGTAAATTCGTTTGTGCGAGTTTGCTTTTTTCTCTTTACAACAAAAGATATCTTCAAAGAAAGCAGCATTCCTTAATTCAATGATAGTACCTACATGTACATCAAGTATTTCAGATTTATGAACCAAAAATAGATATGCACCACTATTGTTTACATATCTGATAAAGACATAATCTATTATCTTAGGTCCAATCTTTACTTAATTAGGTTTATATATATGTACCTTTGCTAAACACACCTATACTAAGATATTTGTATGAAGGTTTTTGACATTTCCATAACTCATAAGGTGATTCAACCTTATTTTGTATAGTATCTTATTAGGGATTTTATTTGCCGAAAATATAGCTTTCCCCATAAGTTTTGAGGTAAGCTTGAATTAATTAACATTGCATTCATCTTAAGTGTTTGATTTTTGCATTCAACAACATCGTGGTGAGTATGGTGCTTTTGTTTGATGAATAATTTCAGATTCTGAACAATTTCTTTCAAATGGTGCGACATATTCTCCACATTGATCACTACAAATCGTCTTTATTCGTTTACCAAATTGATTTTGAACTTTAATTTTATAGTGTTTAAACACTTCCAAACCTCCATCTTTGCTTTTTATCAAGTATACATAGAGCCTATTTGGTAGAGATTAAAATCGGATTAAAATTGAAAAACTAGCCGTTATTGTTGACTTTTATTAGACGGATGGAACCCAATAACGGTCATATTTTCAATTTTAATTGGATTTTAATTATTACCAAAGTATATTGTACAATTATCTATGAAAGTGATGAAATATTTTTTACCACATTTTGCTTGGACAATTTAAATCACATATATCGATTTGAATAACTTCCAAAGGTGTTTTGCTTCGTTCAACCGAATGAAACGACGCTTTGGCTAACTTAACCTCTACACAAATTTAGTATTTTTCATTGGTATTAAAATGCATAGTTGGTAGTAAACTTAAATTCATTAATTTTCATATAGAATTAAAGTTTATATTTTCTAATAAATGATGACATAATCAGATGACTTAAGAATACAAGCATTAGAAGATATTTTATTCCTTGAATTGTTCAGTCTAATGGTAAGGATATTCATCTTTAACAGTCCATATTTTACATAGTATTTGCCTATATACATATTATTCTTGGCATGTATAAATTTATCCGATACAAAGACTAATTTAGAACTGTTCTTGCTTAACAAAGACCCTGACACTAATTTCTTGCAAATATCCAGTACATGAGGAACGTTGTTAACGCTAGGTTCTTTGTCCAATGTCATCTTCAAAATTATTTTGTCTTGTTTTTCAACATTTGAACTTGAAGAGTTTTCCATAAATAACTTCTCACCATTGGTTGGCGTGTAGGATGAGAACATTCATTTGTCGGTACAAATATGATGGGTAACAACCGTATCCACCCACCATTCCATGTGATTTTCAACATTGTTGCATTCTGAAATAATGATCGACAAATTTATATCTAATGTGCCATCAGATATTGCATTTGATTCGATGATATTCGCTTGATCTTGCTTCTTAGATTTACGACAATCAACTGAGCGATATCCAACCCTTCCACAATTATACTAATTGTCATTGAACTTCTTTGCACCCTTCTTGGAGGATACAACAGAATGCTTTCTCTTCTTGTTTATGTTATTTGATTCCTCTTCATTAGCCTTAGCTTGTGGTATATGAATCCCAACACGCTTGTTCGAACTTCGTTTATCTTCTTCAATTCTCAATGGACAATAAGTTCTTCAATATTCATCTTCTTGCACTTATAGTTGAGATAATTCTTGAAATGTTTCCACATGGATGAAAGTTTCTCGATAATTGCAGCCAATTGTAATGATTCACTTAGAGAAGTATTCTAGGTGTGAATGTCATGGAGAATAACCTGCAATTATTGTTCTTGACTGATGACTATCTTTGAATCTATCATTTTGTAGTATAAAATTTTTCCCACAATGATCTTGGTTTCAGAGTCTTCAGTATTGTATTTCTTTTTTAAGGATTCTCGTAGTTCCTTTGCAGATTTCATGGAACTATACACATTATACAATTTGTTTTCCAACCCAATCAAAATGTTGTTTTTGTATAAGAAGTCGGAATGTTTTCAAGCATCCAATGCAATCAATGATGCCCCTATTATTTACCCCTTCTTGCATGACGGGAGCTTCTCAAAAAAATTGTCAACTTTAGTGTTGTGAGATAGAACAATATTTTCTTTTGCCATCTCTTGAACTCAACCAAAGAGAATTTCTCCGATTTCTCTCAATGGGGAACGGATTTTGCATGAATGGTGGGAGGGGCAACCGCAACCGGAGGAATCACAACGATAGAAACTAAATCAGGTAAAACTCCTTTCGAAGTTCTCATATGTATCATTCGAAAAGCTATCGATATTGTTAACTGTATTCAACTCTATTTACACAAAACATAAGATAAACCAAAATTCAAAATCCGAGAAGGAGTAGAGGAAGTTAAACCAAACGTAAATTAGTTTAACTAAATAAAATTAAAGAATAAAGTTATCACTCAGAAAATTGACTTGAGATTGGTGACAAAAAATTGGAATTGAGTGATGACTTTAAAACTAAAATAATAGATTGACAGAGAATGTGTGACTACAATGTAAAGAAACTCAATTGATTTATGTGTAGAATATTTTGAGTGTGTTTGATTGAGATTAAAATTGAAAAACTAGTCGTTATTGTTGACTTTTATTAGGCGAGTGAGATCCAATAAGACCATATTTTCAATTTTAATTGACTTTTTAGGTCCACTAAACATGCCCTTTATTATGTGAATGTACGATGAAAAATAGAACTGTAGCAAATAATTTAAAATTTTAAAGGATGACGAACATGGCCTAATTATATTGCTATCGTAATTATAATCGAAAAGGGATTGACTTTGATGGGATGGTTTGTGGTAAGATTCCCAAGAAAAAATAAAAAGTAAAATACACAAAAGATCCGGGTTCATTCTCTTCCGGTTGAACTGAACCGGAGACCAAGAGTATTGCCCTAACTGTATAGTGCCTCGAATAAACCCCTCATCTATACAAAAATCTTTTAGGTGTGCAGTTGAAATTTGCTTAAAGAGAAATGGAAACGGCTGCTTCTCACATAACAACAGACATCCCAACCAAATGGGATTTCAGCTGGTATTTCTCTATGTTTTTGTGTATTTCTTTGTATATAGATATTGTGAATTTGATGGATATTTAATCAAGATCACAAGTTGAAAACAATTTTTGCCTTCACTGTTTTTAGATTCTGCCCTATTTTTTACTGTAATATTTACTTACTCAAATCAACATTTTGTTGGGGGATTTTTCTCGCTTTATGAGAATTATTGCTTTTAATTGTGACTGTGCGGTTATTAAAATCAAATTTTTACTAGACTTTGATAAAAATTGATGAAATGTGTGGTTTAAAAGTTGTGAGCTATGAAATATGTGTTAAAATTAATTATTGACTTTGAGTTATACTTCGATTAAAATTTGGATTTTAATTTCTACAAAAGAGTATATATGGTTTTTGTACTACCATGCAAGGAAATTAATATGGATTAGTGAAAGCTGTATTATAGAAAAGCCGTTTGATTGAAGAGTTTTTCTTAAAAGTGACTGTGTTATTGCTGAAAGTTTCTGATTTTCATTTTTGCTGCTGAAGCCTTGAACATTATTTTGTAGAGTTCCGTCTAATAGTCGAAAAAGCTCTATTTTTTTTTAATAATTCTTGATGATATTCTCATCTTTGAAAGCTTCTCTTAAATTTGGATTCGATTGACTGATGCTCCCTTGTATAAATTATTGGACTCGTGCTTTTACAGTTGAAAGTAAAACGTAGAAAACTTATGTAATAAATCATAATTATGCTTCATTGAACTTTCATTTTATGTCATCTGCCGTTGCTTTATACTGCATGATCCATCCCCAACTTAAGCTCAGAATTTTGATTTGCTTACATTCGTATATTGGATT
>CAIGRF010170836.1:0-13067 GCA_903798235.1 Fraxinus ornus
ATCATGATGCTGAAAATGAAGTTGACCCTGAAACAGAAGATGACCATTATCGTAGACTCAGTGGCAAGTTAAGTGAAAGCAGTGGTTCTGCAGCCAGCGATCTTTACGACTACAAGGTTATTTCTCACTTTCTATGTGTATGCTTTGTTCATCTTCATATACTTCTCCTTGTAAGAGAGTGTAATAGGTTAAACTTGCCTAGAAATTTATGATAATCCTTTTTTCCTTTTGAATTTTTCATTTTTTGAAGTAGACATTTTTGCTGAAATAAAACCCGTTTTAGGATAAATGTGAATTCATGGAGTATCATTTCCGCATCTCAAATACTTGCGTTTTTTGTTGGGTAATTAAGATTTGGTAACTGAGCAATTTGTCAGCCGAGGACTCGTTGCGCCAAAATGACAAATTTTTTCCTAGTGTGACAAATAGATTAATGGTGATTGGTTTACATTTTCCTTGTTCCGCAACAATGGTGAATGAATTCTTCCAATTATTTTGGGCTATATTTCCTATATATCGGTTCCAGTCACTTCAGTGATTTGAATATCGTTCTAAAATAATTTACCAAGGTTGCTGTTGTCTTGCATTTGGTAATACCAGGTAATTGGAAACGATGATTCAGACGTCGGATCTCCCATGGATAGTCATACTTCAGCAACAAAATCAAATCCCATTATAGACCGTAAACCTTTTAGAGATTCAAATGCTTTGGTTAACGAGCAGCTAGACCAACAGAAGCAGCCAGGTGAAAATCCGATAAATGCTTCGATCGAATTAATTGGTAATGAGTCTCAACGATCTATGGGGGAAATTTTGTCATCTGTGGATCAAGAGATAAATCTATCAACTCAAGCACCTGAGTCTTTGGTTGAGAAGCCAACCGCCAAACATACAAATTCCAATCTGAGTGTCCAGAGATCAACATTTTGGGGAAGAAAAAATGTGAGTTCTTCCCTTCCTTTTCTTTTGGTCACAAGTTTTTCGGCTTAAGGAAATCTTTCATACCTAAGACAGCTGGAGTAAGGGGTGGGAGACTTAATCCTTACCATAGAGAAATCAACCTTACCACAAACCCAAGAGATATAATACTTTTTTAAAGTGTGCATAAATGATCTGAAAATGGATCCTATTGTTAGTGTAAAGTAATCAAATCGCCAACTTTAGATGCCCTATATTTGGGCTCAACTGATTATTAGCTTTTACCAAACCTTCCCTTTTATGGAACCTTCTTTATAACCAAAGATGCAGCCTGCTTGTTAATTATGTTATTGATTTTTTGTTAGTCTGCAAATCTAACACCCCCTGTAGGAGTTGGTCCGTCCTTATTATACATGTGCACTCAAACACATACGATATATGTTGGTTTTCTAAACTTTAATTAACCTTGTTTATGAATTATGATATTTCCATCTTCCTCCATTTGGAGCCTCTTAACTCACACAATGATGTTCCTCAAGGTTGCTTTATCTATTTGCATATGGTGATGGATTGAGTTTCTATTTTATCATATGGAAGCCCCTTGAAAAGGTCTTTTGAGTTTTGGTTCTGTTTCCAGAACAAGGGATGACAGAACTCTGATATTCGATATAACATTGATTGCATGAAAACAGGATAATTATTATACTGAGCAAACATTATGTCAAGTTCTTTGTTTGTAAACATTGTTTTCTTCTTTCCTCCCCTGGCTCTGATGGAAGGTGGGGTGGGGGTAGGGGATTGATCATGTAACTGGATTTCATTTCTCACATTTGTATTCTTATTTTCCATTTACGTGAATCTGATGCAATGATTGTTTTCTTCTTGCAGTCCAGAAAAACGTCTTCAACGGAATCAGTTGATTCTTCTGGGGAAGAAGAGTAAGATAATCTTAATTACGTTGCTGTTTCAGATCCGCATACTTGTTATCTTCTATGAAAATCACACAAGATTTATATGTTGCACATTTTGCCTGAGGACATTGGAGATCTGCTTTACATGATAAGTTTTTTTAAATTGCTGTTTCAGATACGCATACTTGTTTATCTTCTATGAAATCACCCGAGATTTATATGTTGCAATTTTGCATGAGCACATTTGAGATCTGCTTGACAAGATAATTTTTCATCTTGCTCCCTGCAGGAAGGATTTTATTTTAATTTTCAAGCTGTCAGAGCTTGGGAATTTATAGGGCTATATATATTGCAATATTCATAAGTGTGGAAGCATTACCTTTCTATGATGATCTTTATTTTTTTTGGTAAAACATTTAGTGTTCTAGTGTAGACTGTTTACTTTCTCAGTCAGTCAGTCTTCAGTTTCGTGGGACTGTTTTTACTTCTTTGTGCATAGGATTTCAAGCATGTGTCTTCTCCTGTATCATGTATTGGTCAAGAGGGGAAATTGGAAGGGAGAAATCAATATGCTGTGTTACATGGGCAAGACTTGAACTTGTTACACATACGAATTTCTTAGCACTCTGTTTAAGAATGATGATATTTCTTGCTAGTGCGTATGTTGTGAAAATCCTTATTCTAAAGTTTACTATTTCGCTCAATCTTCTGCTAGAGAGTAATTCAGCACACTTTTTCTTTAACCCCTAATTAAGGGATTGTTGCTTGTGCTGTTTAACTTTGATTATTTTTCTTTTTCATATTTGACTTCTACGGTTTGTTTATAGGCTTGCTATCCAGAGGTTAGAGATTGCAAAGAATGATCTGCGTAACAGGATTGCGAAAGAGGTAGTTTTTTTACCGTGACAAGCATGCTTACCAAATTTTGTCACCAGGGTAATGTTTGTGAATATGATTTATTTTTCGTCTTTGTTAGGCAAGAGGAAATGCAATTTTGCAAGCTAGCTTGCAGAGAAGGAAGCAAGCTTTGCACGAGCGTCGTTTGGCACTTGAACAAGATGTATGTGTTGGTTATACTTGTTTAAATTTTAGCTATTTTTTCCCAAATGTTTTTCAACCATCCCATATTAAGTGAGTTCTATTTTTTAGTGCTCTTTAGTTTAGCCACTGCACTTGCAAAAGATATATTTTTGTAACAGTTTTTATATTTATTACAGTATATCATCCAACATTTTTTGTGAATAGTGACCTTATTGGTAGGTCACATGAAAGTGTGCTTCTTATGCTTTTAATGTCCAACTTTTGTGGTCCTATGAACTTTAATTCCTTGAAAAGGGGTTTGCAATACACGACTACACGTACATCCCCGTCCCTGAATGTATTGATCTAGTGTTTGCAGACTTATCCCTTGTTCTGTTATAGGTTGCAAGACTACAAGAACAGTTGCAAGCTGAGAGAGATTTACGGGCTGCATTGGAAGTTGGCTTGAGCATGTCTTCTGGACAGGTTTCGGGATCTGATGGGATGAATTCCAAGGTTTGTATCACTTATTATATCTCTCAGTTATCCTACAATTTCGTGGAATGTCTGATATGTTTTGTATTCTATGCAGACGAGGGCTGAGCTTGAGGAGATAGCTCTTGCTGAAGCAGATGTGGCCATATTGAAGCAGAAAGTTGCTGAACTTCATCATCAGCTTAGTCAGCAACGTCAGCATCACTATGGCTCTCTCCCCGATGCATCCGGTCCCTATCAACGAGCCACAAATCAGAGTCCTCAGCAGTGAGTCAAAAGCTCATTATATCATCTTATATCATCTTATGATGCTGTCAGTCGTTTATGGAATTCGATGGTTCCTTTAGTGCATTTTAACTATGTTCTTATCCCACCAAAGTACTTGGCATATCAGTGAATTAAGTAGAAAACTATGACCATAGTTTACAAGATAGATGAAATGTAGAAATGCCCAAGATTTGCTGCACGGTCTAGTGAGTTTACTGATTATCAAGGGGTGGCTTGGGTCATAAGATGATATGCTTGACTGAAACTTTTTTTCCCCTTCTTGCAGTCCGACCATATTCACTATATTATCATGCAGCATTACTTGCAAGAAGATACCTTTACTATAGACGTATGATTCTCTGTAGCAAACAACTTATCAAGAATTAGTGCATCAGCTGTTCTCAAATTAGAGGGGAACTAAAGAATCTATGCCTTTTTATTGAAATTGAATATTATTATTTCCCTTCTAACATGCCAAAAAATTCTGGCCCGCTATATTAAATTTTCTTCTTTGAACAATGTTTTTACATGCTTGTACACTTCTATGGATCTAAAACAAAACATGCCACCACATTTCGCTTTGTTCAATCCATCTAGAATGAATCACGTGAATCTAACACATTCTGTTCAAAAGACATACACGATGGTTAAATTAATTAATTTCAGTGGTTGAGGAGTAAGCCATTCGATTCACTCTAAGTTACAATTTGATTTAGTGTTCGTTTATTAGATGTTCTCAATCTGGGGTTGAAAAAGCTTACTCTTTTTTCCCTTCAGGAAATATTTCCAGCATGATTTTGACACAAAGCTTGCTTTCTGTAACCATGAAAGGCAACAAAGAACTGAGGTGAGTGCCATGTCAATCTTTTTATTTTTTCCCATGCCTTGTCAAACTGTGACGCATTGCATTATCTGGGAATCCATATGCCTTCTATTTTATGATAGGGAATTTACAGAAGTTGCCTTTTATATAGGGTGTGGTTACAGTTTACATTCCTTGTATTCGGATATTACTATTTAAATACTACTTTTTATAAGCATTAACAAATAACATATTCCATTATCTGTCGAAACAAATCGGAACAAAATTAAAACATATCCCAGTGCATAAGGTTTGTTCCCTTCACATACCTTGTTTACATCTGTTACTCCAGTTTTTCCTTTTTTTGAACATCTGTTGCACAAGGTTAGTTATACTTTACATTCCTTATTTTTATATATTACTAGTTACATACTACTATTTCATAAGCACTAAAATAACATTTTTTCGCTATGTCCAAAAAAATAGGAAAAATTACAATTACTTGTTAGTACCAAAAAGCTACTTACAGGTAAGACAATCTTGTTAAAATAATATATATATAGCAGTATGTAATTCGTAATTTTTGAAAACGCGGAATATAAAGTGTAATTACGCCCTATATACAACATATGCTTTGTAATTTCGTCCCTTTTTTGGGATGGTGCAGCCAAGCATGTGATTAAATTTTCTATCCGACTCAGACCTTGTCCTCAATTGTTACAGGAGTTGGTAGGAGCAGATCTGAGAAATATTAGAGGACAAATATTGACATCTGGAAGCAGTAGTAGACGACCTGCTCGGCATCAGTTCATGGATTCAACAGGTTTGAGTGATTATGAAAGTACTGGGGCATTCATGAGTTCTTATGTGGACAACCTTTCTTATGTTGATTCTGCAGCCATACCTTCCACATCTAGAGCAGCGGAGGTAGGATTCAAGTTGCGAACATATTTTATCTGATCTTAAAAAGTTCAATTAGAAGTGGATACCAGTATGAAATAGATTTTAAAATAAATAATTGTTTAATCGGTCAAAGTTGGAAGTAAATTATTTTGAGAGCGAGGTAAGAGTTACTTTCAGATAAACTTCTTTTATAATTTGTAAGGAACGAGTTATATATCCAAACATGTATACTTCGTTTTGTGTGGATTTTATTTATATGGTTTTGTTTGCGGCCCATTGAACGAGGGGTATTTAGCATCAACTTTCTTCTTCGTTTAGAATACTTAATAAAATTTGATGATGTGTGTATCAATTGACACGTTGTGACTAGAATCTAAGATGAAACCTTTTGATCCTAAAAATTCTATAATGTGCTGCAGGTGATAGATTATCCTAGACATTCGTCAGCAGCAACATCCACTTTGGTTGAATTGACAACACGCCTTGATTTTTTCAAGGAAAGGAGGTCTCAGTTGATGGAACAACTCCATAGCCTCGATTTAAACTATGAAACTTCACAAGATTGTATGTATAAATCATCGTCTCTCAAGTGGAACTGAACATGGTTTCTTCTCAGGCGTATCAAGAGGAGATACTGAAGTCGTGACCTTGTATATTCTTTGTCCCCATTAGTATATAGTTGTATTTCATATTTGTCAGTTACTCGCTCTATTATTAACTTCTGTTTTTGTTTCGCATTTTTGCGGAGAATGCAATTGGCATCTAGGCTCCGTGATTCTTATCAACTATATTAACTTTTAAGGTGCACAACTTCGTGTAATAATTAATATGACATTACGTTATATGTATGGAAAGTAGTCGAGCATTTTGGTTGAATGAAACATACTCAATGTCTGTTTTGTTAAGACACTGTAAGGATTATAAATTCCATATATCTTGTGGTTAATGCTTCTGTTTTTTGTACAAGACAAGACTGTAAATCAACTCTCTCCAAAAGTTGCTTGAACTAGACAAAAAGGTCTTTCAATTAGACAGCACATAAATTATCTAAATAAACTGAAAAACAAATCACTTTCACTAAATTATCCAAATAGGTTCCAAAGTAACTTCTTGATTTTGACTTTTTAAAAGATGTGCTAAACATGTCTTAGGCCTTGTTTGGTACGGATTAAAATTATATTTTAATCTAAGTCAAAATCAAATAATCAATATTAAACACATCTTTCATGAGTCTCATAATTTTTCAATCACACATTTCAAAATTTTTTATCACAATCTACAAAAAAATCTAATTTTAGAGCCCGTTTGATAGAGATTAAAATCGAATTAAAATTGAAAAATTAACCGTTATTGTTGACTTTCATTAGATGAGTGAGATCCAATAACGACTATATTTTCAATTTTAATTGAATTTTAATCGCTACCAAACGGGTTTTAATCTCTCCCAAATCTAATTTTAATTCCTTAATGTTCTGAGACCTTAAGGAATTGACAAAAGCTTATATATAATCAGTACACGCGACATTCTGGGTATTTCAGAAAATCCTGACTAATAAAAGAGAGGCGACTCAATATTGAAAGCTTCAAGAAAACGCATAATGAAAAAAAAAGCAAATTCCAAAGGTACTTCTGTATACAAAGAATATCAAAATTCATCATTCTGCCATTAAGATTGTCTGTTTGACAATAAACATTTCTTCTATCTGGTATTGTTCTCCGTCTAGTATGTATGTATAGTCCTTGTGACGGCCACCAAAACAAGTCGATCCATAAACTGTCGTTAATCTTCATAAGATGTCAAAGTTCGAAGATTTTCCTCCAATCTCAGCCGGTAGTTATTCTGTGTCCCATCCAGGAATGTTTGCAGTAGCCTCGTTCACCGCCTTCACAAGTCTTACCTGTACACGAACACATAATCAATGAACACATAGCAAATCATTTTCTTCTTTTCGTTTTATGAAATTTATTCCTTGTAAGCAAGCAACCACATATGCTTATTACTACTACTAATACTACTACTAGCTTGGATGGACTGAACATGAGTTCGAATAACCTAAAATACTGCCAATTGCATATTTGGCAAAGCTTAAATTGTAATTTAAGCTGGTCGAATATACTATTTATCCACACATTTTGTAAAAGCAGAACTGTAACCCACTTATTATCCACACATTCCCATAGGACCCACTCCTTATAATCACTCAAAAGTACTCTCGAACAAGCATTCAACATGATAACTGACGGCATACTTTCACGTATGAGTTATTGGCATTGTATTACTAATAGTAAAAATAGATAATTTGCACTGGGAAAGAGAGTTATTATTATATATGGGAGAGTTGATCAAGCTACTTGATTCATCCATCTTATAGAGTAGATTTTGGATCCATAAACTCGAGCACAAAAACATAGAGATGCATTGAAGTTCAGAACAGAACAGGTGACAAAAGGTTACGATTTTAATAAAAAGTAATACGTACCACACTTTCAGGAATGCCTGGAGGGGGCAGCGGGAGATTTCTTGGCGGAGGACCACGAAGATAAGATCTCTTGTCAAATCTCCACTCTCCAATTTTCCCATAAGTTAACTCTCCCTGTTAAATTGCTCAAGTTTAACAAATCATAAGCATTATATAAATGAATCTTCATTACAAAGAATACTCCAAAGCCAAAGAACATGCAAAAATTTCAAGTGCATTATTTTAGTATAAATTGGTTACCTTCATGTTGTAATCACATCCATAGGTATAATGGATGATGAACTTCTTGCCAATTTCTGTATCCCAAGGGGGCTAAAGATACAAATGATACATGTTAATCATTGAGATATTTATGGAAATTCATTGAAGATAAGGAGATTCCAACATATAATCATGCATACCTGTAACATGAAGTCTTTGCGAAGAATGTGCCGCACGCCATGCAAAGCAGATGCAACTGCATATGCATACCTATTGTACAAACGAATGTCAGCCAGATGAACAGCCATATACAACTGACCAAATTCACGTGCTAAAAAGATTCCAAGGGCACTTACATTTCTAAAACCCAACCAAAAGCTTTATCAGTCTCTGGGTCATCTTTCATCCGCAAGGACACGTTCATCCACGTAGGCGCAATTTTCTCCAGAATTGCCTGGAACAATTTGATTGGTCAACACACTGTGAAAGGTAACTTCCTCGAGGCAATTGCATAATGTATGAAGGCTATATAGCATAAAATAACAGCAATGATCAATGACACTGAGATTTCGTGAAATTCTTTGATAGGGCTCTCTCTATAAAGACTGGCTTGATTGATATCTCTGCTACCTAAAAAGGTTAAGGGTTTTAAACCAAAATGGCAGATGTGTGTTTGGCAAGAATAGGCACCTTCTCACCTGGTTAATATTCACTCGACTGTTAGTGAATTTATCGGTTTGATTGGATTTACCAGAAAGAGACCACTATACCCCTCACTCAGTTCATAAGTACCATTTTAACAATTAAATAACAAACAAAAGATATATATACATAAATAAATTCTAAAGAACATGACTTGGTAAAAACAAAATGAAAAAGATAAAGAAGCGATAAGTCATTACCAATCTCTACATCTTTTCATTTCTCCACCCACTTGTTTGATTGACGGATAGAAATAAGGAGGTTGGTTTCAAATACTTGTAGGTTGATTGCTTAGAAGATAGTGGAGGTACAGCGAGATAAACTATAAAGTTATGTCTGTACAGTATTGGGTTTTGGTTCTCGATCCTATATTTATTTTCCCTTATTATATAGTCTTTGCCTCTTTCGTTTTTAATTTTTTTTTTCTAAATTATACCATTCACTGAATTGAGCTAATCATAGACAGTGAATGTAAAATGCCTTTTGACCCATTAGTTTGACAGCATTGTATCTTTCAAGAAAGAGAGTGCCTATCCCTAGAATCACTAGAGGACTAACAATATTTTCACATAAGCAGGAAATAAGCGTGACAACTACTACACCTTACTTTACATCTTCCCAACATTATGTGCTTATGGTATGTTTGTTAAGGTGTAGTAGAAAGCACATGATAGTTTTAAGAAAGCAAAAGAAAATCAATTGCAACCACATCAAACAAGTCACTTAGATTACATTTATAAACCAAAGACTCTACCTTCTTGATGATTACTGGAGAATTGCCAATTGGATCAACATTGGACACAGGACCTTTTTCTTCAGAATAGAATTTTCTTATGATTTTATCGTTCTCAGCCGGTTTTATGTAGAAAAAAGGGAATGCAGCTGGATGTTCTCCATGAGCCAAATTTGGCAATGGATTTACGAATATGTGGTCAGGTTCTGCCATTAGAATGTATCTGCATCAGTGATAGAAAGAGCTAGGATTTAGATTATATAGCATTGCAGATGGAAAGGACTTCTCAGGCTTAATCATAAGATACATACTCTTCCTGAATAGTTGCTTTCTCCAGCCATTGTACAAATGCCCAGGGTCTATTTAAAACAATGTAACCCTGTTCACCACATTCAAACATGACGCAATGCAAAGTAAGACATCTTTAGAAGTGGAAGAGAAAGCTTTGCAAGAAAAGTTATTCTCACATAGAAAACTTAGAAGCAGAGACAGCGAAAATTAAAGCATTGGATAACCCATTTATGCTTTAATTTAAATCCAAACATGTCCAAGAAGACTGAACAAAAGGCCTTTTGATAGAACAATATATTTTTTCAGTAACCTTTATTCATAACATGGACTCATCATCTCATTAACATATCAGTAAACATATCTTCCATTTACTAATTACTAAACAGTAAATATTTGGTTGTAGTAAATACATTAGCTTCTTAGTTCAAGAATGGTAAATAAAAGAATGAGTCAGGATAATAGGTTGCCAAAGAAAAATGGGTCAACTCAATCAACCCCAGCCAAGCCACATAGCAGGCGGATGGCTAATCTCTCATAAGAGCCATAAGCTCCATGAAACTGAGCAGAAAGGGCTGGAAGTGCATTTGGATAATTTATGGCCCACTGAATATAGAGCAACAACTACTTTTTGGATGAGGAACTTGTAGAACAAAAAGGAAAATTATAAGGTTACTTTCTATAAGAACTGAAAGAATCCCATAATTCATTAAGCCCTCCAATGTTATGCTTTCTCTGATGAGTTGAAGCAGGAACTTTGGGCATACAATATGCACCAAACCTTCAACTTTCTAACCCAAGCCTACAGCTATTTGATATTCTCTATGTCATGTGTATGAGAAAATAGGAAGATAATCTCCTAATATCCAAAAATCTCAGTCTCCAGTGGATGTCTAGCATTCAAAAGATGCTGCAAAATAACACAAGCTATTGTCCGGCATATTTATGACAAAGTGTTTTTTGTGGTTCATGTGATTGGTTCAGTATTTGAGCTTTATGCACCATATTCCAAAATTCAGAAGTTCACAAATAAAAGTAATTGCAGGTGTAATATAGTCAATGCTCACCCGATCAAGCCCCTCTGGAAGAGGATCGACAACAACTGTAGGAATTTCCTCCATCAAATTATCTGGTTTTCCTGAATGCAATACCCGAGTAAATCCTCCCATGTCTGATCCATCCACATCTTTCATCTTTTTATACCAATAGTACATAATCCGACATTGCCATTTGCTATAAGGTGCATCAGTAGCCGTCAAAGCAACGTGGAATTTCGGGCCGCCCTCCCACTTCTTCACCTCGTCAGGCATCCCAGTAACAGGATCATACAATTCGTCTGAACCACTATGACTATCCTTATGGTGCATTAACAGAGTTAACAAATTATATGTTGCAAAGAAAAACCCAAAAGCTAATAACACCAACAGAAAAGTTGAACGTCCCATATTTCTCTTCGCGATCATCTATCTTATATTGATACTATAAAGCACCAATTCTAATATATTTTTTCGAAGTCAACCCCCAACCAAATTGCTCTATCTAAACATTTAAAGGTATAAACAAAACCAACTCTTTAATTCCTTCTATTCACCAGTCCCAAAACTCAGTTTTAGAATAAAAATTACACCACAGCACTTGCAAAACTTGGCCTGTCAATCAAAAAAAACAAAGGCATAAAAATAATTCATGGGCTTCAATAGTATATAAATAAAATGTAAATAACGAAAATTACCAGTCCAAAAGCTGATTTTTTTAGCAAAATCTTAGTGTTCAGTACAAAATATGAACTGCAAACAAATTACAAGCAAATGAATCATTTAAGCAAAATAAATATAAAAACCAAAACAAACATTCACATGCATACATTCACAAGCTATATACACATATAAGATCGTTTATGAAATTTACACTACAATAAGATCATTCGATGGAGATCTCTAAAAATATGAAATTGGAAACAACAGATCTAAGAATAATATATACCAATGGAGCAGAAGATGGGCATTGTTGGAAAATCCCAAAAACCGAAAAACTGGATTCTAGAGAGAGAGAGAGTATGATGTCAAAGTTGTCCGACACTGGCTTTAGGCGGAGATTTATTCAGAATATATGTGTGCAAAGTATTGTTCACGTCTCCAGCAGGACTTTGAATCTTTTAACTAAAGTCGCTTGCAAGAGGAATGCGACTTCTCTTCATTTATAGACTCAATCTCAAGTGATGAAAATTAGAGCAGCACTCCCCAATCTTTTCAGGTCGTGCAGAATCAACTTTCTAACCTTCAAAACTAAGATTTTAACTCTTCAATCTATTTAAAGTTGTGAAATTGAGTTCCCATATGACGAAAATCGACATTGTGGAAGTTAAAATTGCTTATTGACTTTCACGATAAAATCAAGGGATTTTACGATTTTGCCCTCCGCTTTAATTCACGTGATAGTTAACTACAATATTAATATCTACATTGTCAGTTTCTATCGTGTGGAGATATAATCTCACGATGTTAAATAGGTTGAGAAGTCAAAATTTCACGTCTAAAAGTTGATGAACAATTTCTGCACTACTTGAACGGTTGAGACGTTCTATCCTAAAATTTCCATCTAAAAACTAGTAAGGTACTAAGGTTGGTCCCCCAACAATTAAAAAACGAGCAAGTTAGACATCAATGCCATTTATTATTGTTTATAGTTGCATAATCAGTCAATTTTCAATAACTAACTATCCAAATTGTCTCGTGAGCTTCACATAAACATGACCTAATTTAAATTTATTGGCACCACCACATTGAGGAGAAATCTAGCTTTATTAAAGGTGAATATATGAGGATCACTTGATGATTGACATATATTTAGAGAAATTTTTATTTCTAGAGACTGATTATGCAATGATAGGAAAATGTTGGGGGCTAGCTTATTTACTTTGAAAGGTTGAAAATCAATTTGTTATTCAAATAATAAGTTGAGGACTAATAGTGAAATTTACTCCTAAGAATGATTGATATATAAACGTCCTTCTCACGAAAAAAAAGAATAAAAAAAGAGCTCGAAATTTGTCCAAGTTTGAATATTTTTTTTTTTAAAAAAATTTGTTCGTGGATACTGATTGAAAGATTCAGATTTGGACTCCAGTTGATGAGAAAAAAAAAAGTTGTTATACTCACACCACATTTTTTTTTTGTTAACTGTATCACTTTTAATTGTAATGAAAATCCTCAATTTTTGTTAATTTTTGCAAAATTACACTAAACAAGGTGTTTAGTTTTAAGTTTTAAAAAGTCAGGTTTTTACTTTATTTAATCAAAAATCAGGTTTTAATTTTATAATTAATATTAATAATAATATTTTAAATT
>CAIGRF010170836.1:16200-26530 GCA_903798235.1 Fraxinus ornus
CCACTTGCAACCACCCTCACCCACCACCGCCGCCACAGCACTACCAACAACAAAGCCATTGCCGCCACCACCATTTTTGCAACAACAACAACCACCTAATACCCACAGACCATCCACCAACACCAGATCCACCCAACACTCACAGACCATTCACCAACACAGTCGACCCACCACGGCCGACCACACACCAACACAATCGACCCACCACGGTTACAGCAGCACCTCGTCGACGCAGCTGCCGCAGCGCTGCTGCAATTCCCAGCAACGAAATCGCTGCTGGGAATGAGAATCGCAACAGCGATTCCCAGCAGTAGCGCCTCGCAGCACTGCTGCGACGTTGCTAGGGAGGGGAGAAGGGAGGCGACGGCGGCGGCTGGTGGAGAGGATGGAGAGGGTATGAAGAAATGGTGAAGAGAAAGTTGAGAGATGGATTAGGGTTTGGGTAGATTTAGGGTTTGATATTTAAAATAAAATATCTGACTTTTGAATAATTAAATTTTCAACCTAATTTTTGAATTGGTGTAAATTATAAACTTGATTTTTTATAATTTTCCTTTAATTTTTGTTGACAAGTCGTTCCAACCCGACCCAATCCGATCGATACTTGATTGGGTTGAGTTTCAATATTTACATGGGTTAGGTGTTAAATTTTGATCAAACCAATCTTGTTGTATTGGATTTGGGTTGAAGCAAAAATCGACCCAAACCAACCTATGCCCACCCCTACAGTTATATCTTCAACTATTTTGTCACTTTTTTTTTTTAACCTTCAATTAATTAATACATAATACATCTCGTCTTTGATAATAATTTTGTCCAAATATTATGTTAACGTGAGAAAAATATTTTGTCAAAACTTATTTATTTGTTATTTGTCTCACTTGTTTAAAAATACAAATGACGAAAAAGTACTTATTTTCCATCATAATCGATCATTGAGGTGGAATATGATGTCATAATTAAATAAAATTAAAATTAAAATACGACGAAAAAAGTTAGAAACATAAATATGAAAATGAGCAAAAGTTAAAGAATCTTTAATGTAATTAAAATATGGTACATTTATAAACAAAAGTGTACAATAAAATATATTTACCAAAAAATTTAGAATGCTACCCTGTACGTGCAGCATTTTTGTCTTTCTAAATACAGACGGATCTTGACATTTACGTCATTACATGACCTTTAAAATATTCGTATTTTTAGTTGTTTTATCTAATGTAGCTTAATTTAAGGTATGATTTCAATTGATTGATAATCAACATCCTCCATGTTATATTATTAATGTTAGGTTTATTAAAATAAAGGTGCAGTTACTTTATCTTGTACAACATCAACATGGACATCACCATCCTCCGAGTCTAATACATTTAATTAACATAATCCAATTCAAAATAAATATACATTTTACTTATTTTTCTTTTCACTAAGATCTAATTTTGTCTAATAAGTCTTCAAAACGTGGATTGACCTAACTCGTCAAAAAATTTTTTTAAAAAAAATAGTCAATTTTTCAATGATTTCTTTGATTATTTTTAAAATAATTACATGAAAAAGTTTTATAACACTCATTGTTTCCATATGTGCTACACGTAATTGTACATTTAGAATTAAAGGGTTGTTTGACAAAGCTTATGGCAAAAGATTTAGCAGATGTTGATGCAATTGTATTTGCAGTTGATAAAAGTTGTAGATCCCTATTAAATATGTGGTTAAAATTAATTATAGATTTTGATCTAAACTTTTTAACAACTTTTTAAGTTGTATCGAACAAAGGCTAAGCAACATTTAGAAAAAGATATACTCACCCACCAACTTTCTTTTTATTTTTAATTTGTGGTTAAAAGTAAGAAAAAACGTTGTTATATCAAGATAATCCAACAAAAATCCATAATATAACGTTTTAATGAGTGCAGTATTAAGCTCCTCTTTGGTGTTTGGTGAAAGTCAACGATTAATTTTAACCATATATTTCATGGGATCCTCAACTTTTCAACCTCACATTTCATCAACTTTTATCAAAATTTATTAAACCCCTGTTTGAGTCACCTTATAATTTGCATTCTCATTTTTCTATTCATTTTCAACCACACATTCTTCAACAAAATAATATTTTCCATTACATCAATAATTTTTCCTTCTTTTTTAACTACATATTCACCATCACATCATCAAAAAAAAAATGCATTCTTTCCATTTTAATATGCATCGAACATGGGCTAAAAAACAGAATTTTAGCTAATACCAAATAGGGCTTAATGTACAAATAATACCTTTTTAACACATGACGAAAAAACATATTAGTACGATACAACGATAATATTACTTTCTTTTTTAGCTATACCAAATAGGGCTAAATGTACAAATAATACCTTTTTAACGCAAAAAAACATATTAGTACGATACAACGATAATATTACGTTCTGGAAAAAACAGATAAGACCAGCATGAAACTACATGTATCAAGTTATTCTGAAGAATCTGCGTCATCACAAGTCATATTAAATCAAGCTAAGTAATACTATCTTCTTCAATAAAACACATAAAACCGGGCGTATCGCTATTTGATTCGATGATTTCAGTAACATCTCGGGAAGTACAGGCTAGCTCTAAGTTCGAGTCCCTCTGCTAGAAAAAAGCCCGACTACCATAAAAAACCCTGGAATTGTCCTTTTTCTTCTTATCAATTTCTATGTTCTTGTTAGGGTGTTGAATAACATCACCTTGATTATCAATTTCAGGTTTATCTAAAGCCATTGGGAGCTTCATTTTGGCCAAAGATTCAGTAAATTGTTGCATACTCCTCATGTACATATCAACTATCTGTTGCTGCATTGCTGATTCTTCTGCCTCAATATCTGTATTTCTTGAATGAGTTGAGACTAAATTAGGCTCATTTTCTTCTTTTTTTTCGATTTTCTTCTTTGATGTTGGAGTTTCTGGATGAGAACCGAACCTTGGATTGGCTTCTGCTGTCATAATCAAAGCAACATTCGGGGAATTTGAGGTATCATCGCTCAAACTTGTCATCGTAGAGCTGAGAAAACCAGAGTTCTGAATGCTTCCGCTGGGAGAAACTGAATCAGCCCGGTACTCCTCAGAAGAATCAGCAGCCATTTCGTAGTCCTCGAGTGGGAGATTCAGGGCAGACCCAAGTTGAAGAAATGAACCATCAGGCTTTTCAGGCCATGGCCTCAGAAGGGTTCCGGGCTTTGCCAAGCAAAAATATTCTGAAACCATTTGCTGGTTTTCATTGACAACATTAATATCAGGAAATTCTATACTGGAATACTCTTCTGGGATCTTTTTATCCACTAAAAGATCAGAAGTTTTGGACGAATGACCAATCAAATCAGATAAAGAATTTACAGAGGGATTGAGGGGGGCATTTTGATTTGCACTCAAAGACAGAGATAATTTAATAGTACCAGCTGGGCAGGGAAACAAATCAGTAGAAGACAGGCTAAAATCTTGAGTCACCTTTCCTTTTCCAATAACTAAAGATGTAGGGACCAAGGCGAATCCAAGAAGCTGATCATCCATGAAATTCTTAGCCCTGCTAAGCATCCATAATTCACATTTGAGAACCGCGTCAATCTGGTTGATTTTCATGATCAAATCCTCGTTGAATTCAGGATTCTTCCCTCCACCTTTGATGATCCTGGTTGACAGAGTCTCGTCCGGATTATAGGTGAGAGAGAACTTTGCATAAACATCTTGGTTGTTATAGATACATATGTTATGAATATTCCTAGCATGATGAACATGGATTTCAAGAATCCCTGTAAAATCTGCATCCCTTTCTGGATTCACAGTTGGGTTGTAGATGAATCGAGGGACTTTATCGAAAGAATCCATGTTAATAAATCAAAATTCTAAAATTCTACAGGTTAATAATTTCAGAATAGTTGAATCTAAGAATCTTGACTCTAGATGACAATGGAAAGAGATATCCAGCAAATTAAGAAACAGAGGCAAACAAAATGAATGAAAACAATGTACTTGAGGTAAATATATCTGAATCCATATGTTTACTTGAATAGGGCTTTAATGAGTTCTAATATGCAGCATCAAGCAGTTCCACTTTCACGCTCCAATCTTTCCCAAGAAATGCACTCTTAGAATGACAAGCAGCTCGAGATTCAAAGAAGTCCCTTTTAAAGATCAATCTCTTGTACACAACCTGGACGAAAAAACATGGGATTAGCATACACATGTTGTCTCTGTGAGCACACGCGCGTGTGCGTGTGAGTGTGTGTGAGTGTGTGTGTGTGTGTGTGTGTGTGAGAGAGAGAGAGAGCGAGAGAGAGGGAGAGAGAGAGAGAGAGAGACNCTTACAGTGAAAGCGCAGGATAATTCAACAAGTGCAAGTTGATAAGTAGGAGGTTAGCAGTAGGTGAAAAAGAATGGAAAATAGAAGAATCATAATGGTGGATGATGATGTTAGATAGTTGGTAAAGATGGTGATTTTTCTTTGCTTGACAATTCAATTTCTTCCACTTCCAGTGATAAAAACTTGCTCCACTTTGGGTGAATAGACCCCACTAGGACCCATCTTCATCATCAAACTCTCCTCCATGCTTTCCATAATTTCAAGACCATAATTTTTTTGTCCACTATCTTTTTGGACAACTTTTTGATATTGATTGTGCAAATGCACAGAACCTCAACATATCTCATGTCAAGACAATTGAACATTGACTGAATGTATCATGACTATAAGACGATGCAACGTTGTCCAGCAACATATAATTGACCTTACCAAAATAGTCCTCAGGCACTCCTAACCCATGTTATATCCTACATAACAAATTCCATATGAAGAAACGGCTGAATTTTATTTTATTTGCATAATACAATCTTAGCTTCATCATGAGCCTCTTTGAATGTATAACAGGAAACCAAGAAATCTACAAGGGCGTGTTTGGTATGGACATGGTATTGAATAGGGATTAACAGAACAACATACAAGATTTTAGTGTCTTTTTCCTTTGTCCTAGTACTATTAGACCCTAGCTACAAACATGCCTAAATTCTTGCATTTTTGGGGTGAAATCGAGAGCCAGCTAGCATCACACTATTACCAATTGTTTTTAGCATAAAATTCCAACATTCAATCCAAAGTTAAGAAAGACTAGGCTTGGCGACCTAGGCTCTGTCCACCAAACCAATATCAAATATCTCTGTCGGTGATGAATCTATCAATCTTACAATGGAAACATGAAGAAGTGTCTTTATTAGAAATAATTTAAACAAGCAATTAATACAAGTACTTGAGCAATTTATTCTTGATGACTTGATGGGTACACCAGGGACAATATACAAGATACAGACCATTTTTGCAAGTAAACCTATGCATCTACTATCCTTATTTCTGAAAGTCAATGAAATACTTTATACAACGTGTCTGGTCCCAGGCTATGAGAAGCTTGTTCACTCAGCCAGACTTATGACCTAACCTCATCAAGTGTCATTCATGCTTCGCTGCAGCAGCCTTGTCAGCAGCTTCCCGTTTCAATGCCCTTTTCGCACGTCGGCCAACTATTTCTTTAGCAGTCTCTTTCCTTTTAGGCTGATGAGATGGACCAGCACCTGAATCCTGGAAGTTCAGCCTATGAATTGGTCTTGCTTCTTGCCGCCCACCCCTAACATATCCATTGTCTCCCCATCTCCGGTTACCAATGCGGAGGCTTGAGGAACTGCCAAAGTAAACATCGTCCAGATCTTCTTCCTCATCATCTTCCTCGAAATAATAATAATCTTCCACTTCAACAACCACCTCCTCTTGATCCACCACAACCAAAGGCTTAAACCATGAGGCCCCTAGAAGAAGAAATACACTCTCCTCGAACATATAGCGGTGAACGCTGCTCATATTAGAACAATTATGTAAGATGGAAAGTAAAAGAAACTAGAAAGGCACAATATTCAAGCTCTTACATCTTGCATTCCAAAAAAGACCATCCCTCTTCCAAGTAATTTCATAATTGTCTTCTAAATATTTTTTTTAAAGTCTAATCCAAAAACACTTATTACTATTCATCAATGCTTTGAGTTGAAATATGATAAACAGTAAATTTGGTACGAGAGAATCATATAACCGTGCTTAATGACTCTGCAAAATGATCGTAATACAAATCAAAGGGGGTTCAATTTTCAACCAGCACAAATCCTAAAATAATTTGTGCAGCAGCCGCTCAATCACAATAATTACACAAACAAAATTTCACTAATTAGTCAATTGAGGATGAAGATTGTCATAGGCATTGCCCAGCTCAGCGAAAAGGAAAAGGAAGCTGGAAATTGAGTGAAGTGCTGAAATACCTTCCATCAAGTGAGCGATGGATATTCAGAAATTCAAATGGATTTTTACACTGGGGGCACAAAGGTTCCTCCTTGTAAGAGGCCCACTGCAGGATGCATGTTATGCTGAACAAAAAACAACAAGTCAGTTCAAATTCCAAGGACTTGCTATCCACTGTCAATTATATATTCAAAAAAATGCACTGAAATGCAAACCAAATAATATTCTAACTGGAATATATAAAATGATACATCCAAAATAATTCATTGATAGACATACAGTAACTACCTAGTAGATCGTCATGTTCATAAATACATTCAAAACATTTTGCTCTGAATATGCCAACCACTCTGGCCAAATAAGCAAGAAAACTTTTTGTTAATTATAATAAGCAAACAAAGCTTTTGTACTCTACTATAGATCTCATATGAATAAACATGGAAAAATAGTGGTAAATGCACTAAACATACCTAAAAAATGTATTTAATGAATGAAGTTCGACATGTAGTTCTCACAAAAGTAATAGCCAGAGGGACATGCTCAAAATACAAAACACAGAAGAAATAGATGAAACCTAATCACTCATATTTTGACTATGTAAGTTGTAACAATCGAACGTGAGAATTAGAATGGTGAGTCACTAATAAAGTCAATAGGTTCTAATTTTCCCCGAAATAGGTTGCTTTTTTTTCCTCTTTTGTGGGACCAAGGGTGATGCAATGATTGGAAAGGTTCAATAGGTTCTAATTTTCCCCGAAATAGGTTGCTTTTTTTTTTCCTCTTTTGTGGGACCAAGGGTGATACAACAATTGGAAAGGTTTTGAGTTGGTGATGTATATAACTCAAAAAATATGCCAGGAAGGAAATTCGTCATATAAGTGGTATGGGCTCAGTAACGCCTCTAACACAGAACTTTATCTGCACTAGCAAACACGAGAATATCGAGAATGCAGGTAAAAAAATAGGAGATTCAGACAAACCAGTAGGCATGCTCGCAACCTTTTACAAGAGCTGTTTCTAGAAGAACTATCTTATCCAAACATATTGCACAAATCCCATGATGATTAATGTTGTTAATATTGTTAGTCTCACACCCCGCTTGATGAATTTCCTCCTCCGGCGGTGCTGTACAATTCCCCTTCACTTCACTCTGAAATTGCAAATTCAACTCAAATCAATTCACAAAACCAATCCAAATTTTGGTCTTTTGAGTAGAACTGAAAATTTTCAAAAGGGGAAAGGAACTTCAATAGATAAAAGCATTTTGAGTTTCATAAACACTGAACTAATAATATAATGACATTGATACAGCTAGCTTATAGTTTACAGGGAAAATGTATAACAGACTTCAGCAAAATCAATTTTGTATTTTTAGAAGACTGATCAACTAATATATGTCGACACAGGACGGGGAGGCAGATATCCACTCTCTATATTCATATTGATCATTTTTTATCCCAAGAATACAGCTTAGTAAAGCAACAAACTCTACATCTTGATCACTCTCTTCAACGGGATCAAGAGAGCCAAAATCAGATACATCCAAACCAAGACTGGTCAACTAACTAATATCTGTAGGAAAACTTATTTTGACATCGAGAAATAGAAAGAAAAAAGTAAAAAATAAAACCTCCATTCGAATATTCTCGTATTTGAAAAAAAAAAAAAAAAAAACCCTAATCTTCATTTGATCTCAGTCGATATATGAAGCAAATACAGATCTTGTCAAGCAAAATTAGCATAAAACCTTTTCCCACAATTCACGCGATCAAAATGTAGAAAGAAAAAAAGAGAATTAAACAAATAGACACCAAATCAAACATTAATAAAATTACAAAACAAAATTTTCCAGATTTGTTCTCTCCAATTACCTGAAATACCCAAAAAAAAAGGGGGTAAAAATTAAAAACGAAAAAAAATGAAAACCTCATTCTGGATCGAGAGATTTCGAACGTCATTGATCAACTGCTGACCAATCATTTCAACTGCTGCAGACATGATATTTTTTCTAATGTATAAAGCAAAAATCTAAACTGTAACGATGAATTATATACAGAATTTTGGTTAATTTATAGAAATACAAAATGAAGAATTGTAAATAGAGAGAGATTCTGGAGAATTATGCTGATTCCAAATAGAAATAGAGGCGGATTGATATGGATCACGTAAAAATTACCAGAATATATTTTTCATTTTTCTTATTCTTTAAAAAAAAATTCCAGAGGGGCGGACAGTTTGGTTCGATTATCAAATTGGACCAATATCGGTTTGTTCTGGTTTAGTGCGATCTGATTCTTTTAGTACTCAAAAAATTTAATTTTTTATGCAGTTGTGCAAATATTCTACTTCATTTTGAGAGAGAGACGCAAGAGGTGCCTGGGGTCACATGGACCCGCCAATTTTTGGGCATTTGTTTTAAATTTTTCTTTGTTTTTATCTCAATTTTAGGAGTCGGGATGTCACACGAAATCGAAATATTACTTTTTTTTTTTTACGTAGAAATCCGTGGCCGCTACTCATGAATGTGTATTGGGTAAACATTGCTTCATGTGCAGTAGCCTGCAAACCACATCGGAGAGATAAATCGCATTAAGAAAGCCCGGTGCGACGAACTCGACCGAGAAGTGTTGGCAGGGATTCGAACTCGTGACCTTCGGTCTCCGCGTTCACTTGCTCTATCAACTTGACCACCACGAAAGGGTAAATTGATGCATACAGAACAAAATATCACATTTTTAATACTATTTCGAAGTGCTTATAACCTAATTTTTCACATTGTTAATGACACGCGAAATGGTCAATTGTAGCAAATGTGAGGCTTGTCAAAATAGGTCATTTCAAACTAGTGTTTCGAAAATTTGGATATCATGCTAATTTTTTTTTAAAAAAAAAATCGACAATCATATGCTAGCCGAATCTACAAATCTCCGACGTCATCTAGAAGCTCATTTCGAGAACTATATCATGACATCAAATGATCCAAACAAACATCGACAATAGTTACAGACGAGTAAAACGGACATCTTAAAAAGAGTCATCTCACTCATCTTTTATTTGAAACTTTTCAATTACTTCATTAACATTGATTATTTTTGCACAATAAATTCTCAATATAATTTATATCATTTTGTTAGAAAATCTTACATGAGGTATGACATCAAATTTTTTATTTTAACAACATCGAGGTAAAAAAAAGAATAGAAAGCTGGCACCTACTTAGCGTCAACATTTCGCTCGCGCGGTGGTGGAGTTGTTGCCCATCGGAGCTCTAGCGACAATTTTATCCTGACGGGAATCTTTTTTCGTTACGACTCGTTTCTTGATTTGCATTTCATTCAAAACATTTGTAACGAGTTCTTATATATACTTCACGTGGTGTAGGCTCGTCAAAGACTCAGCATAACAATTAGATTATTGTTGTATACATTAGAAACTTGATAGAATTATTTAGATTTAGTTTCTTGGTATATGAAATTCTCATCTTTTTCCACATAAGATTGGTGTTTTTTGTGCGGTCCATTATTTTTCAAATTGGTCTTATTTTCTCATCTTTATTATTTGGTCTGGTTCTCAACAAATTGGTATCAAAACGATTCTGGTATCTTATTTATTTCTAACAGTTTTTGCAAATGATATTTTAATGAAATGATTCTCCGGTGTCGTAAAAAAAAAAGTTTGATTCAACTGCAAAACGTTGGTGTCTTGCATATTAAACCCCTGTTTGGTACACGTTAAAATTTTCATTTTCATTCTTCTACTCATTTTCAACCATACAGTCTTTAATAAATAATATTTTTCATCATGTCAATAATTTTTCCTTCTTTTTCAACAACACATTCTCCATTAATTTACTATTTCAGAATAAATTCTTCCAAAATAACGTGGCTCAAACTCACCCTCATTTTCCTCGTTTGAAAATATAGCCAAGATGGTAAGACTTGGTCATCCGGTCTACTCAAAAACTCCAGAAAAGTAAACATCGTTGAAACATAATAGTCATTTGACTTTTACCAAGTCTTTTCAATG
>CAIGRF010170918.1:0-14805 GCA_903798235.1 Fraxinus ornus
GCACGGTGCTGGACAGTCCAGCTCCATTCTGCACAGTGCTGGCTCCAATATTTTTTTTCTAAAGTTACTGAAATAAATACATTATAAATATTTCTTTGTTCTCCTCTTAAGGTGAAGAAGATCGACGGAGGCACGAGCTGTGCCTCCATTGCGCACGGAGGCATCCGTCCAGCTCTGTGTTGGTGCAACAAGGAGCTGGCTGCTGGCTTCTTGATGTTTTATTTTTTTTTTTCCTTAAGGTGAAGAAGATGTATCACCACCATCATGTTTTTCATGTCTCACCACCATGTTCTTCATGCCTCCGTGCGCAACGAAGGCTTGAGTTGTGCCTCCGTCTGGCTCCGTAAATATTTTTTTTTAAAGGTGAAAAGATAGACTCTTTTTTTCTAATGTGCAAATAGAACTGCCTTTTGGAAATGTTTAGAAAGATAAGAATGAAGACAAATTTGAAAAAAAAAAATGCACACCTCAACGTCTTGGATTTGCCATCCCTACTTCTTCTGCAACCAAAAATGCCCCATTCTTGCCACCGTAAATCAATAACCCACAAAATAATTAGCAGAAGTCACCATACCAGATGGAGACATAGGCTATGCCTCCATCTGGCAGTACTTTTATCTAGAATGGAGATGGAGACGGGGACCATTTTTATTTACTTATACCATATAGGTAAGAATAAAAAACATGTTTGATCACGCTCTCCGTGCTTAACGGCCAAAGAAGAAGAAGAAGAATTAATGTCAAACAACGAAAACTTCACAAAAACAGAAGAAGGAGAAGAAGAATCAGGTGATGGGAATTGAATGTAAAGAGTACGGGTTGATTGAGTGTAAAAATGGAGAAGAGGTACGGGTTGATTGAGTGCAAAAATGGAGAAGAGGAGTGGTTGAATGGGATGGAGGTGGATGGTAAAAAAAAAAAAAAATTAATTACGACGATAGCACATTGCGACACGTGGAGCCAAAGGTTTAGCCGCTTTTATATTGTAATGATGTTATAAAAAATTTTCGAAATTTTACTTCTGAAAAAGTCATATCCTATGTAAATTTTCGGATGCAAAATTACGTGAGGTATGATTTTTTTGGATGTAAATTTTCGATTTTAAAATTTTTTTCAACTTCTTTGCAAGTTCGATTGTGCTCCCTGACTTTAAGTCTGCGTCCGCCCTTGGATACAAAACAATACAACTATATACAAGGGGATTTCACCCAACAAAAAATTAGGATAACCCATATCGTAAAATCAACGTAACTGGATCAAGAGTTAAAATCGGAGAAAGATGACTGTCATCTCTTAATTTTACTGGAGCTTATTAAAAATCATAAATTCATAATTTTTTATGTAGGAGTGAGATTTCTAGTTCAAGTGAGGGCACAAGTGGAAATGGCAAGCCCACTTCATTTTATCTAAAGAAAATAATGTAAAACATTTTTATAACAAGTATAGCCATAAATGGTCAATTTACTGCCATGGAATAAGTCACAATTGACAACTAATTTTGTGTCGGCATGAAACAATATTTTCTATAATTGGATGAGTCCCAATTATAGATACTATGATGACGTGCATGTTGCACCATAGAGTGCACAACATGGACATGATGCGATCCACATACCAACTCTATTGCCGATCTCGAGCCATCATAGCAGTCTGGTAAGCACATTTTTGCCATCACACATTGGCAACACAACTCGTTTTGGCATAGTCCAGAATTAGTAGCGTGTGACTCACAATCACTATCACTATATTGCATCTCGAAGGGCATAACACATGACATGATTTATTGTTCACACATGCCAATGGTTCAAACAATAAATAATCTTAGCCCTTTCCTTAAAATTTAAAAATCATAGTTTTGAATAGTATTTTGTGAAGAATGGTTGGTTAAAAAGTAAGGAAAAAAATTTTAGTTTACATGTAGAATATTTTATTGTATAAATGTTTAATTGAAAATGAGTATAAGAAATAAATTAAAGAAAGAAGAATCAACCATGGTTTAATGGTAAACCTTTTACATACATAACATTTATATGCAGTTTAAGACATGAATTTATGACCGTAGGAGCAATGCAAGGACCTACGGATCCCCCACTCTTTTTCTTAATCCTCAAATTGTGCGTATAATATAATACATCTATATTTATATATTACAAGTACACAGAGGTTCATAGTATACTCGTGTTGACTCGGTGGGTTGTCCAAGGTAGAAAAAAGCTTAGGCTGGCCCAGTGAGTCAATTGCACTCCCCAATACTCTCATTTAGGGGTGGGCAAAACTCGACCGAACCAATCAAAATCGTCCAAATCGAACCAACTCGATCGGTTTAGGTCGATTTTTTTTTGTTATTTTTACATGGGTTGGGTGCATTGATTGTGTAAGAGGGTTGTGTCGGGTCGGGTCATGTGTTAACTCATGAAAATCGAATAAACATGCACAACCCAATCCAACCCGAATATATTTATGAATTTTACAAGTGTTATGATATTGCTTGGAAACTCTTAGAATAATATTATAAGACTTGGATAGAATGCATTTTACNACCATACACAAATTATATACTACTAATTAACTAGGTTCTATATAAGCAAACCTGATACTCGAGAAGTCTTAAATATGACACATGGCATGAAAACTCTTAGAATAATATTATAAGACTTTGATAGAATGCATTTTACAATAAATAGAATAAACAAATACACATTCAACACAAAATCATTTAAATTGCCAAAATTATTTCTTGGCTTTATATAATTTAATATCAATCTGTCCATTTAATATTTCCGGGCATGAAGTGTCAAAATAATTCAGAATTTTTGTTCATTACAACTATATAGACCTAATATTATATAAGTCATGAGTCAATTATAAATTCGTCCAACCCAACCCGTCTATTTTAATTTTTGTTGTCAAGTTGTCTCAAATCGACCAACTCGATCGATACTTGATTTGGTTGAGTTGGGTTGGGTTGAATTTCAACCTTTACAAGGGTTGTGTTGTGTTAAATTATGATCAAATCGATCATGTTGGGTTGGGTTTGGATTGAGGCAAAAATCGACCCAACCCAATCCAACTCAACCCATGCCCACCCCTACTCTCATTACAATCCAACTTTCCATAATTTTTCTTTTACAATTTGAGAGTCCAATTAAAAATTATAAGTACTTATAAGTGATGAATCTCAAATAATATCTGGTTAAAAGTAAATAAAAATTGTGAATTCTATAAAATATGTAGAGCTTGATCATTTTGTAAGTGATTATAAGCTTTTCCAAACATGATACTAAAGATGTTTCTTTTTTTAGTTATGCCATTGTTTGATTTAACTAAAAAAGCTGATATAAATTTAAGTCAAAGTCAATAATTAATTTTAACCGGTTTGTCAAAATGGGCTGGTCCGGTGGAGATGAAAGAGTTATTTATTTAATTTCGAAATATACAATTGTTTTTCTAATTAATTATTGTTTGAAGTATAACATGAGCACACAGCAAGTGGACGCCATTAATTTATGCGGTAGCTTAAAAACATATTAGATACCAAACAAATAAACGATTGACAGGTTATATTAATCTTCTTCAACTGCCAATTTGTTTAACTTGTGAAGAGGGTTATGTTTCTTAATAGGATTAATCATTTTTTTATGGAATTTCCATGATCTTCAAAAAGGCACGCGAGTAACATGACACACTATAATAGGTGGTTGTTTGTTTATCAAGAGTACCTATATTTTGTTTACTAATATATGTACATGTCATTTCATCTATTGTTAAATTTTGTAATTTTTTGGGAGTATAATGAAGTTCTATATCATCCTCAATATAACAACATCGGTTATATTAAATAGAGTCCCACGCTTTACTGTAAACACATGAACAATGCTTGTTCAAGCTCTTAGTACAAACCTAGCAGGTGCTTGCAACTAGTTATTCATAAAACATTTTTAATATAAAATAGATCACAATTGACCAGATATGTAGCAACATTTCTGAAAGATTCTACTCTAAAAGACCTGATTTTCGGTTGGCTTGGTTGATGGAAATAGTGCCTGATCTCAGTTCATGCCTAATTCATTCTATTCTTATGAAATTGGCTGGCTTGGTTGATGGAAGTAGTGCCTGATCTCAATTCATACCTCAATTCATTCTATTGTTATGAAATTGATTAGCATTAGGGACTCCTGCTACTTGTAGCCTTAAGAGCAAGGCTACGAACCTCATGTTATACGAAAATATGTTTCGAATAAAAATTATCGCAAGTGTACAGATTGTTCAAGTAATAAAATGAATTTTAGAGTCCAAGTATCGTTCCCACAGAGATTTACTAGTTCGATTTTATCTATTCTGACCTTAATCGAAACGTGAAATATGGTTGAGTTTTGTAACTAAATTGTAGCTAAACTAAATGAAAGCAATAGTAGATGAATTAATTGAACTAAATGCAAATTATATGATTGAATGCAAATTGAAGTAACTAATAGAAAAGAAAAGCACTAGGTTCGCGAATCCTCACGCACGATCCATTTTAATTCTAGTTCTACAAAATTGACAACACGTTTGAATTGATGAAGAATCAATGTTTCTAACCTATTCAATAATCTCTCTCGAGTAGAATTGAACAGATTCTCGCATAACATTTGACTATATTTCTATGACAAATGTAATATACAAGAATGCATGACATTTTGTAAACACTTAGAAATTCACGTAGAGTATAGCGGTATATTTTTATCCTCTATCGGACCCTACGATGATTTATATCATGTCGAGCTTATTTCTCTTTCTTCGAATGCATAAAATAAGCCACCACATTCATACAACTATTGCACATATAATTGTAGAGAAAAAACAATGTATATAAATCATTCAATAATTCAAAACGCATTTTAATGTCAACAAAGTAAAACTAGGAAATAAAATATCACATCACAAGGTTTATCGTTCACCTAACACATATAAATCTACTTAACATGATAGAAAAAAAAAAAAAAAAATCAGAAAATATAATAAAGAACGACATCACCAATTTAGATTCTTGAATTGATTCTTCGCATCGTGATATTATTCTCCTTGTTTGTGCATTAATTTCTTTCTCAAACGCTTCAAAAGTCTTCTCACAGGTCTACTTAGGGTTTAAGGACGACTTAAGAGTTTATATAGTTGCCAAAAGATTGGTTTCCATAAGAGTTGGAACGAAATAAGGAAACCAGAATTTTCATGTCGGAGATCTTCTATGCATCATGCGGTCGCATAGAACAAATAAATTCAGCCCAAAAGATCTCGGTAGTGGTCTATGTGGTCGCAAGGAATTAACACTATGCGACCGCATAGTGTTGGCATTTTTATCCGTCGGACAGCTTTTAGTATTTTGATCATATTCTTCACTCCCAACGTCCAATTGTAGTGATTCAAGATGTGTTGGAAAGCTAACTCAAAAGGCTACAACTTTGCTTCAGATATCATCTTTGAATTTGATCGTTTACCATGTTAAATATGGATCTTAATATGAGACTGAAAACTAGTGCATAATTTTTTTTATTGGAAATTGATGTGTGATCATAATATTTCATCCCTTTGATGTTTTCTTTCATCCAGTTGACTCCTAACACTCTCAAATCTTCATCATGAAGTTCGACACAACTTTTCAGAATTTACACTTGAGTCCTCAAACTTTGCTTTTGCTTCATTTAAGCTCTTTTTTTTGCTTGTTTTTCCTAATTTCCCTTACTTTCGTCGTTGAAGTCCGACAAACACATATTACATCGAATTAAGATCTGCACATTTTTGACAATTATCCATGTTTGTAAACTAAAATAAACATGTAAGAAAGCCATTATCACCTCACAAGTGCCAAACAACTTCACTTACCATTGTTCAATCACAGCAGATTAAAATAATCACAATAGTTGCTGGACAGGACATCCCGATCAGCACCAACATTGTTTGGCACTCGACTGAAAAAGACTTTGGGGGTTTCTTTATTTTACGACTGGATTATACCCAGGCCAATCCTATTTCAAACAAAAGAAGCAAAGAGGGGAAATTTTCATAGATAGAAACAAAGTAATAAGAACGCAGATAATGAGGGGACACAATATTATTCAGATATAAAAGGTCCTTCCATTGAGGTTATTACAGAAAGTAAAATCACCAGCACAAGATTCAAATCTCTCAGTAGCATAATAAAGATGGACACAAATTTCTTTAGATTAATGTATTATACTTCAAAGGTGCTCATACAACCCAAAGACAGTTAGATAGAAATGGGACATCACTTGGCCGACGAGGCTCCAAAAAAGTTCTTCTCCTTCAAACTTTCGACAGTTTCCTTGATGCTTACTTTCAGAGAGGTGAACTCAATACCCAAGCTTTTTGCCTTCTCTTTAGAGACCTGGTATTTTGGCACAAATGGTTTGTCATCGGCACACCTGCAGATGATATTTGACAGTGTTATTGTTACTCCTACAAAAACTTCATTTTTAGATTACTTTCCCAACCCAAAATTTCAGTGGATCAAAGCCTATTTCGGCTTGCGCATAGGCTACGATCAACTCAACTTTTGTACAGATTTCTTATTTTAACTTCAAGTTAGCAAATTCAAATACTTCAAGATCAGTCCAAAAATGGGCTATAGTTGAAACAAGAAAATTTTGGGCCTGCTTAGCTCTATTGTGTATAAAAATCTTTTGATCCCAACATAAGTATTGATGATTCTGATTACAAAACTCCAAGTGGCGGGCAACTTCTTTAAGAATTCACATATCCATCTTTGTGTCAATTTTGCAAAGTGGTAAGTTAAGAAATACTAACATCGAGCATTTGGATCCTACATTCTAATTTTAAGGATTAGTCGACAAATTGCTATAAAGATTTTTGCTAGTAAGAGAAAATAGGAACTAGTTATCAACTTTTCAAGTTCATGAATTCTTAGGCAATTTGTTGTCAAATGATCTCCTTGGGCGATGATGAAAGTCTCGTTTGTTTTATTCAGTCGGCATCGGCCAATTGACCGAATATATATCGACACCACAATTATTAGAACTATTCATGTAACCCACTTGGGCCATTCGAAGCAACCTATTTAAATTAGGGTTGCTCATGGCCTAACTTGAATTAGGACGGCTCTTATGGTTGATAGCCCACTACTATGTGTTATTGCCTTTAACCTAAAAGCCCATCCTATCCCTATTTATTCTTAAAGTCGAGCTCTCCATTCTCTTCGGGATTGTGTGCTTGGGTTTTGTGCCTTTGCAGTGAGACCTTCTTCTTCTTCCTTTGTGGTTAACCTTCTTGGCTTTATTCTTCTCATCTCAAACTATTGGTGGGTTTTTTATTGGTTGGAGCAACCAATTTGGAAGTGTTGGTTTGTGGTGGTTTAGTGTTTGTGGTGGTCGATTTAGAGACTGCGCCCGGTGATTCTTGGTGTAATCGGTGTATTATTCTTTACATGAATATCTGCCGTTATCTTGTTTTGAGGGAAATATGATTCCAAATTACTGAGAGTTATGATTTTAGATTCATGATACATTTCAAGAACTAAGTCTACATTTATTTATTAAGACAAAATTCATGGTTCTTCGGGAGCCCATTTGGTTATAGCGCAATTGATTTACACAACTTACATGAAACTCCTCTTTGGCTTCGAAACTTAATTAGATATTCAATCAAACACTACATTATAAATCAATTATTCGCATGATGAACCAAATAGGATTTTCTTTTTGCTTTTTTTTTTTTTTTTTCTCCCTTTTTAAGCAACCAAGTTCTTATATGGGCAAGCTGAATCACACGACCACGCATACAACATCATGCACATTTAAACCTTCACAAGATAGTAACTTGTTAACATAACCACTATTGGATATTGAGTCATAAAAACTTACTTTTCTGGAAGAGGAAGAGTAGGGTAAAGTTCACGCAGTATTTTCACAATTTCTGAATAATGTGCAACGCTCTCGACCAATAAATATCTTCCATTAGCTGAAGGATTCTCAAATGCCAAAATATGAGCAGTAGCAACATCTTTGACATTAACCCATCCAAATGTAGCATTTGGGTAAGGTTCTGCATCTGCATTAAGTATTCATGTCATCAATTGTCTAGTTTTAGCATATAGTCTTCTCAATAGAAAAATATTAAAGTGAAAGTCATTAATTTCATTCGCATGCTCAAGTGATTGTGCACACTGAAATTTCCCATTAAGCATCACTCAGCAATAAAGTAGGATTATGAGAATAGGATGAGTAAATAGAAGCGACTGATCAAAGCTTCTGAAGAACTTATCTGAATCAAAAGAAACAAATGACCTGATGCCATGAATATTAGCCCTTGTTTGGGCTCCATTTTAATGAAAATTTGGGTGAAAATGAGTTTTGAAATAGTGATTTTTTTTGGAGAATGTGTGGTTAAAAATAAGGAAAATTTTCCGGTTTACGTGTAATATTATTTTATACGAGAATGTAAGGTCGAAAATGAGTTTTGAAAAAATGAATTTTTGAAAAAAGGGGGGCCAAACATAGGCTTAATATCGTCGAACAAACATAAGAACTGTCATTGTTTAATCATTTGAGGAAAAATAACCAAAAGAATCGAGGGTCTAATGCCTAATTGCTCACTGAGTAGACCTTACTCTTTATCAAGTTCAAAACTGCAGCACTACTTGTGTTAAGTGTTGGCTGTAACAGTGGACCAACAACCATAGCTGGGTTTATGGTGACCAGGTCGAGACCTTTCTCTTTCGCGAACTTCCAGGCAGCATCCTCAGCCAATGTCTTTGATAGTTGATACCATAGCTAGTAGAAATAACATGAAAAATGGAAGCAAAGAACACAGAACGTTAAGTATGGAAAACCAAGTGAAACAGATATAGAGCAACCATCTCCTCCCATGCAGACATCAGCAGTTAAGTGTCCAACCAGAGTTGCTTTAAATACAAATATTTTACAAGTTTTTCTATGGGGGGATAAAAAAAAAAAAAAGATTACCTGCTCTGATATTTCTAACGAGTTCACTGCTTAAAGAACTGTCCTCAAATTTTGCATATTTGATTTACTATTCATCACATTGATTTATTACTTTACTATTACTACTCTTTACAAAGTAATTAATTTTTTAATTGAGGTCTTCTACTTAAAATATATTTTGCATGCCAAAGCCTCATCATTACTTAGGCCCGGTTTGATTTGCCTTTCTTTTTCATGAAAGGTAGAAATTAAATTCCATTTCTACCTTTTTGCATGTTTGCTTGGCTAAATTTTCCATAGAATTGGTTTTTCACACTTTCTTGGTTTTCCACACTTTCTTGATTTTTGAGAAAAAGCTTCTCTAAACAACTTTTTTTGATTTATTATTTTGGCAATGAAAACAAATTAGATCTCCAACTGTAACAAATTATATCACTTTAATGGATAATTTCCATGAAAAATAAAGTCAAACGAACACCAAAAGATCCAAAATTTCAATATTTTTCAGTTGAAAAATTATACCAATCAAACACAATTAATTGACAATTCTCAATAAAACAAGTTCTAAACAATTCAATTCCCTGAAATTCATTATTTCCACCCAATTCTATTCTTGCAATCAAACGGACCTTTAATGTAGAAAATTTATTTTCTCCATGAATTAATTATCTTGGTTCTCAGGGAATAAAAAGTCAAAACTACGATGGTCAATGGCTACAAAAGCTATTTAAGAGTCTGCCTTCATTTGAAGATGTACGTATCTCATAGTCAATGTTGAAGAATAGCACACACCTTCATTTCTTTGCAGACATCCGGACTAGTCCACCAAGTTTCATCAAGTACGACTTCAGGTGTTCGAGGTTTGCCATTGTAAAAAACTGCAGCTGTGGAAGATGTCAAAACAATTCTTTTAACAGACGGCGTTTTAGCACATGATTCAAGAACGTTGAGCGTCCCTTTGACGGCAGGATCAATCAATTCAGCCTGAAAAAGCGAGTGAAAAAATAAATAATGCTTCTCAAACATGAATATAAATACTACGTTGATTTGATCGACAAGAACCCGAAAAGTTATACAGCATCATCTGGCAACTGGAGGCTAACCTACAGCCAAACAATATTTCGAACCGTTCTGCACTTACATGGCCAGTTTTGGATATCATCACTCGTATACCTTAAAACTAGGATATACACAATGTGTCTGAGCATGTCCGATTGACGTATTAGAAATGATACATTGGACGAATGTAAAGCTAAAAAAATTCTTCTGCCCCCAAGGGCCTAGGACTATTAGACTATGTTGTTGTAAGAGATGTTAATGCGCTTGTCCAACGAATTTCTTGAGTGTTCGATTTTATTTTTTATGAAACAACTCGAAGTACGAATCTAGCTTATTGATACGGTAAGCACGTTTTCTTTTTTCTCTGAAGAATTAGTGCGAGTTGCATTTTATTCAACAATTGAATAATTGGAGTTATTAGATTACTAGTCTAAAATTTATCTTTTCAACTATAGGGAGAGCATGATAATGTTGTTTTTCCAAAATCAAGCTTTAATGTTCGGCATCTAGAACCCTCTTCCCTAGCCGTGCTTTGATTTCTCATTGCAAAAGCCTTTCCCGGTATATACACCACTTTCTTTCTTATGTAGACTTTAAAAAGTTGAATACTAAGTTGACTTAAACCCTTATTACTTACCACATCAACCTTTCATAATAGTGAAAATCACATCTTTATTTTGTTATCTCTTCTTCCATTTAATTTAGGAATTTTTTGTATTTCCAAGCTTTCAAAATAATTATTTATGAATAACCAGATCATATCCAAATATCAAATCAAACTTCTATTTACTCCGCACAAAGTGGAAGAAGCTTTTTGGGAAAGTCAAAGAACGAGAACTTGTTCTTTTGATATAAGCAACATTCTGAACCGTTCTGCACTTCTATGACCAGTTTTGGATATTATGAATCTTTTACCTTAAAACTTTGTTCAAACTAACAAAATTATTTAGATAGATATTGGAGAAGTTTTTGGGCAAGTCAAAGAAAGAACTTGTTCTTCTGACATGAGTAACATTTTAAACCGTTCTGCACTTCTATGGTCAGTTTTGGATATTATCACTCTTTTACCTTAAAACTTTGTTCAAATTAACAAAAGTTACAAAACTAGTTAGGTAGAATGGAGAATGGAGAAAACTCTCAAGGATGATATTTTTTTCATTCTGTAACAAAATAACTTGACATTATATTATTTAGAATTCCACCCCCATTGTTGTGATTATGAGCACAGCACAATTACCTCCGTGGAAAACTGAAAGGAGCACCTTGTAGTTTCATTTCTCTCTCCTCCTCATAAAACTGGCATAAAGAAATCTAAAACCAAAAGAATAAAAAGGGAATGAGGTAGGAACCTGTGGATCTGTTGCTGAAAAGAAGAAAGGCGATGCAGTATGAAAAACACCTTCACAGCCATTAACCACAGAATCAAAGGATCCTTGTTCCAGTAGGTTTGCTTTCAACAAGTGCAGTCTCTCTTTGGCTCCATTGAGCGCAAGTAAGTGCTCTGTCTTCTTTGGATCATCTGCAGGTGAATTCACAAATTCCATATATATATATATATATTCAACAAATGCATCAATATTTTTACGGAAATACAAAGCGTAGAAATCTAATCTTACAATATAACTGTCATGAAGATAGGAAGTTGCTAGCAATGACAAGTTTATCCTCAATGAATGATCAACCAAAAATACCGACATAGCTGAACTGTAAGTTTTAGATCATTTTACCGTATTCCAAGCTAATCTTATTATTCCTTCACAGCAATAGTGTCTTACTAAGTTTGCGTTTTGTGTCTCAGTTTTTGGTTGAATAAATAGACTTTCACTTGAATAAGCACTTTGTTTACTCAAGTCTTTACATATATGAGTCCATTCTTTCTCAAGGTTTTTATTCGCATTTTACATTTAAAGCTCTGAATTTTGCTACATCCTAATCCATCAAAAGGATCTGAACATAATTTTCTCAGAACTTATTCCATAGATTTCCTCACCAAAACATAATATAGTAAAATAAAATACTTCATTTGGAATCAAACTACAAAACATAGTTCAATTTATTTTCAAAACACCCATGAAAAAATTAAAATCAAAGACGATATCGTTCAAAAAAGCTAGATGAGGATTCTAACCAAAGAAGAGAGAGGGGACTAACTGGGGTCACGAATAGAGGCTTTAACAGTATAACCACGCTGAAGTAAGAACTTGACGATCCATGAAGCTATGTATCCTGATGCTCCTGTCACGCACACCGTCTTCGCTGCCATGCTCATTCTCTCACTCCTTCTTATCTCAATATCTCTTGTTCTCTCTTCTCAGTTGGGCTTTAAATGGTCGTGGGTAGTTAGGGTCGTGAAACTCTATCGCTCAGTTGTCAGTATGAAGACGGAAGTATCTGGAAAATACACATCTTCGATGGGTAGGTGAGGCCGTGAGGGTGGTGAAAAACTCCATCGCTCAGTAGACAGTATGAAGAAAGTACACATCTTCGATAATCGTTTTTTTTATCAAAATTTATTAAAAATCATAAATTCATAATTTTTTTTTCCTACTTTTAAATTAAACATTCTCTATAAAAAAAAATATTTTCCAAAAAATCATTTCTTAAAAAATTAAAATCAAATTAAGACTTACAATTAACATATATAATTAATAATTAAGACTCATGGATTAAATGATACACTATTCCTTTTATTTATTGACTTTATTGAAAAATTATGGCCATTTGGTAAGAATTAAAATTAAAGTTTTAATCTAAATTTAAATTAACAATTAATTTTAACTATATATTTCACGGGATCCATAAGTTTTCAATCATATATTTTATCTATTTGTATCAATGTGTCAACTAAAAATTTGATTTTAATCATCACTATACAAGGGCATAAATTTATTTATACAATAAGTACTAATATCGTCTTGTTTTGTATAGATCGATAAAAATATTAAGTTAAAGTTAACAATATATTTCGTGGGAGACACATATTTTATTAAAATCTATTAAACAATTAATTTTAATGTGCGGGCATCGTAAAGTTCGACACAAAATGCGAAAATCAATATAGAAGTTGTTACCACCCGTACTAGATAATATTATTTTTTCCTGAGTTGTTATTTCTCGCCATTATCATCCATATATTCTATAGAATTAAGGCCAAGCAAGTAAGAAATCATTTTTATTTTTTGGTTGTTTGAAAAAAATTAATATTAATTCAACAATCACTATGAACAGAAAAAATTGATTTTAAAATTTCACTTCCACGCGAGCGCACAATCATAAAAGCAGAGACAGCTGCCGCCGGCGGTTTAAATTACTTGTTCAACTTGGACTCTCCAATTTAAATTAAAAAAGGTAAAACTTGGAATTAAAATCGAAATTTCACATCCACAATCATAAAAGCAAAGACAGCCGCCGGCCGGCGGTTTAAATTACTTGTTCAACTTGGACTCTCCAATTTAAATTAAAAAAGGTAAAACTTCCTTCGAATTACAATCGAAATACAGAAAATGACAAATAGAACAATGGAATTGTAAACCGAGCTTAGTGTTTAACATTATTTCTTTAAGATGAATTTGTTCGGTCAAGGTACTTACAGAGTTTTGACAATTGTCTTCCAAAATACAATGATTTCCTTTTTGCAGTAGAAACACTCAAAACATTTCAAACTTTAAGGAACAACAAACTGGAAACAGTTTTGTACTCTCTCCTTTGAATGGTTTTAATGGAAAAAACCTATGAATTTTGCAACGATTTGGGAGTACTATGAACAAAGCATATGATATGGAATGAATTTAAATCACCAAAGGAATCCAATTTATAGAGGTTGACGGGTTGTGCCCGAAGAGACACGCTTCAAAGTATGTTTCACGAATAGACACAACTCTTAAGATCGCTCGCTGGTCGCCGATCCACCGCTTGAGCGGTCAAGTTATATTAGCAGTTTTCGTCAAGTTATATTAGCAGTTTTCATTTTATTCAATCTCACTTTGTACATCAATTTCTCATTTATCCGAAATTGGTTTTATGAATCGAAACATACCATGATCATCAACTCAAGGAGTAGAACAACTTTGTTTATTCATACGTGTGATTTGACTATCGAAACCTATCCAAATATTTGACCGAAGTTGATATAAAACCAATTAATATATAAACCAACTTCCAACAACCCCCACTCCTGTTTAAATCCCAACTGAGAGAGGTTGAGAGAATGACCATTGCAATGAAGAGGGTGAGTATTAGGATACATAGCTCCATGGTTCGTAAAATTGTTGCTTCAACGTGGCTATATTGTTAAAGCCTCCATTCATGACCCAAGTTTAGTCCTCTACCTCCGAATTTAAATCTCGATCTAGTTGTGTTGTATGATCATTTCGGGATTTGGATTATCCTCTTTGATTGTAATTGTTTCTTGGGTGTTTGATTTTGTTGATAAAAATTGATTTGAGTGATAACTTTAAAATCAAAACTTATCAACCTTACCAAAATTGGACGGAATAACAAGAAGAAATTTGAGTAATAAACACCCCAAAAATGGATATTAAATTGCCAATGAAAATATACAAAATAACACCAAGAAAATGAATCAAAAGCATTTTTACAACAAAACATTCATTTTTGCAAAATCTATATCATATTATGAATCAAAAGCATTTTTGTGCAAGTGATGGATTATGAAAATAATTTGAGCTTTATGCACTTGCTAAAGATTGATGAGTCAATAGCTTTACATAGAAATGTATAATGTCTAATCGTCTTGACTTGTCGTTCTTTATACTTGTATCTTGATTTG
>CAIGRF010170918.1:15160-31622 GCA_903798235.1 Fraxinus ornus
CTCTCCAATTTAAATTAAAAAAGGTAAAACTTCCTTCGAATTACAATCGAAATACAGAAAATGACAAATAGAACAATGGAATTGTAAACCGAGCTTAGTGTTTAACATTATTTCTTTAAGATGAATTTGTTCGGTCAAGGTACTTACAGAGTTTTGACAATTGTCTTCCAAAATACAATGATTTCCTTTTTGCAGTAGAAACACTCAAAACATTTCAAACTTTAAGGAACAACAAACTGGAAACAGTTTTGTACTCTCTCCTTTGAATGGTTTTAATGGAAAAAACCTATGAATTTTGCAACGATTTGGGAGTACTATGATCAAAGCATATGATATGGAATGAATTTAAATCACCAAAGGAATCCAATTTATAGAGGTTGACGGGTTGTGCCCGAAGAGACACGCTTCAAAGTATGTTTCACGAATAGACACAACTCTTAAGATCGCTCGCTGGTCGCCGATCCACCGCTTGAGCGGTCAAGTTATATTAGCAGTTTTCGTCAAGTTATATTAGCAGTTTTCATTTTATTCAATCTCACTTTGTACATCAATTTCTCATTTATCCGAAATTGGTTTTATGAATCGAAACATACCATGATCATCAACTCAAGGAGTAGAACAACTTTGTTTATTCATACGTGTGATTTGACTATCGAAACCTATCCAAATATTTGACCGAAGTTGATATAAAACCAATTAATATATAAACCAACTTCCAACAACCCCCACTCCTGTTTAAATCCCAACTGAGAGAGGTTGAGAGAATGACCATTGCAATGAAGAGGGTGAATATTAGGATACATAGCTCCATGGTTCGTAAAATTGTTGCTTCAACGTGGCTATATTGTTAAAGCCTCCATTCATGACCCAAGTTTAGTCCTCTACCTCCGAATTTAAATCTCGATCTAGTTGTGTTGTATGATCATTTCGGGATTTGGATTATCCTCTTTGATTGTAATTGTTTCTTGGGTGTTTGATTTTGTTGATAAAAATTGATTTGAGTGATAACTTTAAAATCAAAACTTATCAACCTTACCAAAATTGGACGGAATAACAAGAAGAAATTTGAGTAATAAACACCCCAAAAATGGATATTAAATTGCCAATGAAAATATACAAAATAACACCAAGAAAATGAATCAAAAGCATTTTTACAACAAAACATTCATTTTTGCAAAATCTATATCATATTATGAATCAAAAGCATTTTTGTGCAAGTGATGGATTATGAAAATAATTTGAGCTTTATGCACTTGCTAAAGATTGATGAGTCAATACCTTTACATAGAAATGTATAATGTCTAATCGTCTTGACTTGTCGTTCTTTATACTTGTATCTTGATTTGAGTCTTTGCGAGTCTTTAAGTTCCAATTTGATCGGCGTATGCAAATCACTATCGTCTCGAATGATTTAACTTGAATGCTTAACTTTCGCTTTGTTCTTCATTTCGAGTCCGATTTATAATCTTGATAGCTTTGAAAGCTTAATCACTTAAATCCAAATATCTGCAAAGAAATGAAGGTACATTGATGAGAACCCAGCCAAGAATATATCTTAGGAACCCACGAACAATTTGAAATCAATCCAAGAAAGTCCAAATCCAGGTTGTAGACGATAGAATTTCGACTCGAGCCTCACGATTCAAGAACCTAAGGTTTATTAAACCTTAGACCCGTTGATATGGGGAAACAAGAACCTCGATTTGCGAACGTCACAAAGGGTGCCTAATCCTTTGATAAGTTATAGGGTTGAACGCCACAAATATTCAACATATTTGATAAGTTCGGGATTGTTCTTGAAGAACAAGAAGAGAGAACAATCTCAATATTTCATTATGTCAAAACTCAAGTTACAATGAATGGAAATAACTATTTATACTAAACCCTAAAAGCTAGTAAAAAAGGAGATTAACTTGCCAAAATATCAAAAGTTCGTAATCTAATAGAATTCTAACAAAATAAGAAAATTCGCGAAAAAAAAGAAAAATGTCGCCCAATTTTTGTTCATTGCGGCCGCATGGTATATTTGGTCGCGGCCGCATGGAACAACCCAAAAAACTCGCCTGAGTTTCGGTATATGCCTTCGCGGCCGCAAGGCTATTATGTCTATGCGGCCGCATGGTTCAAAACCCTCCTCCGAACAGTTTTTAGTATTTTGGCCATAATTTTCTCTATCGATGTTCGATTGAAGTGATTCAAATTGCGTTGGAAAGATTACGTAAAGGGATACGACTTTGCTTCGGACATAATCATCCAACTCGACCGTTTACCATGTCAAAAACAGGTCTCAATATGAAACTGAAAACCAGTGAATAACTCTTGTGTTGATCCAATTGATTTCCGACATTGTCTCCTTCACCAAACTTGTTCTTTGGCATGTTAACTTCAATATTATGGACTCCTTTGCTCGAACATGTAAATGTATAGCTTTTATCATCTCTTTGAAGTCTCAAACTTGGCTCAAATCTCTCTCTAACATGCTTCGAATTCTTGATAATTGTTGGTGCATCCCGGATCATATCATATATCGTGAGTGAAATTGTTTGGTTGACATATCTCTTGTTGCATAGTTAAGTTATTAGAATACCTAGACCTTACCCATTTGAACATTTCCTTGATCTAAGATCGAGAATGTTATGAAACCATGGGAATCCAAAACAGTGTATATTTGCAACCCTAGGCTTACTTTGTGTGGCTTAATTGTGGTCTTATATTTTTGATTGATTATTAAAAATGACAACACACAATTTTGATTTGAAAACTTTTAAAGGAAAAAGTGACTTTTCAATTTGGTAACAAAAAAGAGAGGTATTTTGGTTTAACAAAAGGTTTCAAAAGCCATTGATGACAACTTTCCCGCTTATTTTTCAAAAGAACAAAAAGAAGAAGNTATTAATTCTGCATAATGAAAAGTAAATACAAAATATAAATATAAAGAGACTATATATAGTCTAAAATAAAGGAAATTAAAAAGATTATTCTACCCTTAATAAACAATAAAACAAAATAAGATTATATTTGTTAACAGTAAGATATTTATTGGTAGAGAGTGTCGCATATTAAAAATTGTGGTTCTATAGTAAAAGATCAACCTTATTAGGAGGAGTGACCCAAACTCTTATAAATTGGTTTATATTTTTATCTTTATTCGATGTGAAACTCTTATAAATTGGTTTATATTTTCATCTTTATTCGATGTGTATTTTATCTCTTGATGTGCTCCTACAAGATTCGTTTGAGCAGACTAATCATGAAATCCGTGCTCAATTTTTAAGTCTTAATCGGATCGAATTGCTCGTTAGAGCTCAATGAGCTTTGATACCATATTAAGAATTGTGGTTTCATCTTAAAATGTAGAGTGACCCAAATTCTTATAAATTGGTTTATGTTTTCATCTTTATTCGATGTGAGATTTTATCCTCTAATATTGCACATTTTTCAGAAATTGTGCAAATACTGCATGAACTTTACCCTACTCTTCATCTTCCAGAAAAGTAAGTTATTTTATGATTCTGTCCAGTACATTTACAATGAGTTACTATCTTGTGAAGGATTTAATGTGATTGATTCTGATGCGCGGTTTTGTGTAATTCAGCTTGCCAGTATAAGAACCCGGTTGCCTAAAAGGGAGTAATAAAAGGAAAGAAAGAAAGAAAGAAGCAGAAAATCCTATTTGGTTGACTATGCATAATTGACTTTATAATCTAGCGTTTGATTGAATCTCCAATTAATTTTCCAACAAGCAGGAGTTTCATGTAAGTTGCGTTTATCAGTTGGACTACCAGATAGGCTCTCAAAGAACCACGGTTGTTGTTACAAGTAAATGTAGACTTGTTTCTTGGACCATTTTATATAGCAATTTTTGACTGATCCTTAAAATTAGAATGTAGTAGGGGCCAATTTCTTGATGTTAGTATTTGTTAACTTCCCAATTTGCAAAACTGACGTCGTACCATGCACAAAGATGGATGTCCGAATCTTAAAGAAGTCACCCGCGCACGAGTCTTGTAATCGGAATACTTGTGTAGGTATAGAGCAATTTTATACAGGATTTCAGTAGAGATAAGCCTAGCAAATCTTGCTTGTTTACCTAGCTCATTTTCGGGCTGAATTTGAATTTTCTAACTTTGAGTTAAATAAGAAATCAAAATTTGGGTTGATAGATAGCCTAAGGTGCAAGCCAAACTAGGCATGATTAACTGAAATTTTGTGTTGGAAAAGTAACCTAAAATAAAGTTTTTTTTAAATACTTGTAACACTGTCAAATATCCAATGCAAGTGTTCCGATGACAAACCATTTGTGCCAAAATACCAGCTCTCAAAAGAGAGGGCAAAAGCTTTGGCATCGAATCGAATTCACCTTTCTTAAAGAAAGCATCAAGGAAACTGTTTAAAACTTGATGAGTCAAGGAGAAGAACTTTTTTGGAGGTTCGTCCGCCAAGTGAATGTCCTGAGTTCTCTTGCACACAATCTTTTTGTTGTATGAGCACCTTTTTAAGTATAATACTAAGATATTTGTGTCCATCTTTAATTTACTATGAGAGTGGAATCTTCTGCCGCTGCTTTTACTTTCTGTAATAACCTCAAGGAATGACATTTTTCCTTTATGCCGGCCGAGAATAAGATTTCCAAGTGGTAGGTTGAATATCCCTCTATATGTTGTTCATATGTTAAGCAAAATGCCAAAATAATTGGAAATTATCTCATCAATACCGAAGTTGTCCCATTAGAATTTTTTAAGATTCCAACTCATTTAATTGGGTCTAAAGAGGCTTCTGTTCATAAATGACATGATTTGACCGATTGTATATTGTCAAAAGGTCGGGTGGGTCAAAACTAGAAGGAAAAGGCCATACGGCCAGGGTCAATGACCCATGGCCAACAGGGGGCGCCAAGACAAAGGTCGGNATGACATGATTTGACCGATTGTATCTTGTCAAAAGGTCAGGTGGGTCAAAACTAGAATGACTTGTGGTAGTTGCTAAACATGTATGTGTTGTCGTCAACCGGCTTTTGCACTCAAGGCAACTTTGGTCATGTACAGCTCCCATAGTGTAACAGGGCGTTTTGTATAAGATCCATTAACATATTATTGTCATGTGGCCAATTGGCAATACTAGCAAATCCAACTTCATGCATGTGAGTTGCAGCCTGCAATCCCATGATGTGCGTTTTTGGATTACCTCACCCATGGAGGATCATAACCATTTGTCTCGGGTATGTCATAACATAGCTAGCATAAGGCCACTATCAAAAGAAAGCATATAACAGAATAGGGAAAAGCCAAAGGTTAGGATCTATAATAGCCTTTGGGAACCATGGCACATTATTCATCATTTTTAGAAGATTTTACTCTGCTGCACAAGCTTGATGCACCAAAAATGAGCGATTTTCTTGTCTAAATAATGTGACTAAAAAAAAAGGAATGAAAACAAGCGAATGAAAAGAAAATGTGCCTTCAGCCCTATTCTTAGCAATTACTCTCCCCTTTGGATGCCCAGGTAATCCTCTCCCTGTTGGATCATCTTCTAAAGCTTTCTTTCATTCTGCAATTCTCAGGGCTTTGCAAAGGGAAAATTGCTTTACTATATTGCCTCACCAATGGTGAAATATTGCCAATATCCCGCAATGGCGACTGTTTAGGTACCACATGTACATTCGCGTGTGTTTTTGCTTTTCTTCCATCAAGCTCCTCTCTGCTGCCTTTGTTATTTGCACAGCGATTTTCCCTCAACTGACGAAGAAGCATGCGCTTCTCCCTTGCAAGTTGTTTGCCCAAAGAAATCTGAGGGAAATCCTTGGTTATCATTAACTCATCTTTTCGTTCTACATTTGACTCTTCCTTGGAATTCTTCCTCATACAACCGTTTTCCTCCATACGATGGTTTTTCTTCACGGAACAAACTGGCAGGAGATTTTCCTTCTCATCTGGAACTGATATTATCTCCTTATTTTCTCTTGAGTTTGGTTCTGTTTTCGACTCCGGAAGCTCTTCCTTAAGTGTAGATATTTCAGTTTGTAGTCCGTTGGCCTTGCATTCAAAACTGAGAGCTTTTTCTCTCCAGTCTTCCACCTAAACAAAGAAAACATGAAAGCTATATCACCAAGAAAAGTTATCAGAACAAATACAATTATGAAACATTTGGTGATGTGAACTAATTAGTACTAGACAATAATAAAGAGGAAAAGGACTTAAAAATCATGCTCATTGTGCTACTCGAACATAAGAAATAAATTGAGGGGCTCTTACGGCTTGTTTTAGGGATTGAATTTCATATTGTGAATTGTTAGCTCGATTTTCCCAGCAATCGCGTGATGCCTGCAGTTCTTCCATTTCTCCCCTCACCTTCCTCAACATTTCTTGCATTTGGGACCATTGCTCCGTCTCGGCTCTCACCTGATCTACAATCTTCCGCACAATGGCCTTGCAACGGCCGGAGCATTTGTTCTCGTGTAACATTGATTCCTGTTGGAGAAGGATTTTCTTTTAGGAATACATTTGATGAAAAGGGTGCTCTTATGAAATTTGACATCATCTCAGCTTGTTAGAGAAACATGTTTTGTTCATCCTGTCCTAGTCAATATATTTCAGTTTTTCATGATAATCGTCAGCATTTCAGAAGCAACTAATGAATCCGCCTTATCATTCAGATTGAGGGAAAAAAATTTCTTCCTGAAATGGTATATCCTGCATTCCATAAACCAATACAAGAATAAAAGTAAACAAACAAATATGGACAATGTTGGAATTGCCTGATATTGAACAGTTTATTTGCTAACCTTTTGGATTTTCTTGAACAGAAGAATTAAATTCTGTCAGTAACTGGGCCTAAATTTAAATTCTGAGGTCATCTCATCCAACATAAAAAACAGAAGAAGACTGAAACTGACAATGGAATTGATAAGAGTGGTCCAGGACTATGTTCTGGCATTTTAACTCAGGCTTTGAGTTATTGGGAAGCGTGATGCCGGACGCACATTAAACGCTGAGCACATTTTATGCGACTGAGCAGTGTAACAATCAAGATTTTAGCTTAATTTTCTTCCTTCATAATGTCAAGTTTTGTAGCATAGAAGATATTGGATCTTTACCTGATCAGGACCCTGATCGACTCTTTTGGAAGTGGAAGCAGAACTGGTAACAGAACTATTGGCAGTACTAGAAAGAAATGATCCAAAATCTTCCTCATCACCATCTAACATCATACCCTTTGACAGTCCCTCCATATTTCTTCTCAGCTTATCCCCCTGCACATGCTTTTCGATTTATAACCAAAAACAAATAAATAGCCCAATTTTCCTTAAATAATATATATATATTATTCAAAATAAGCACCAAAAATACAGGGAAAGATACAGTAAATGATGCTATTGGGAGCTTTCAAAAGTAAAGGGAAAAACATAGCTTTCTCACTATAAGCTCTTAATATGCATTTCGTTTGGGGTCTAGAAATGAACAAAGTGGAACTGTAAAGAAGGATTCTTGTAGTCAACTCCAAATTTACTAGGAATAAGACTAGCCTTGTTGTTTTCAGAGACGTGATATATCATTTAAATAACAACTACAATAAAATCGGTTAAGAGCTTCATGAATGCAAATTTACTGAAAAAGGATAAACAAAATGCCATGAGATCAAATCTCGTAATATCCATTTTTCCACATAAATTTAAACATCATTCATCAAATGGCAATGGAAATAAATAGAGAACTTGATCTTACATCGGTGGACTTATTTTTGCTTATCTGACTTAGAGCAGAGCTCTCTTGAACTATATCGTGACATGTAGTGATGGAGGAGCTTGATTCAGTTAGTTCCTGCAACTCCTTCGCAGAATTATCAACCGATAACCCTCCAAGCTTCTCTAACCGGCGCTGTAATACACAAGATTTCTTATCGAAATTACTACAATTTCGAAACTCATGGCCTTTAGCTGTGAAACTCTTTGTTAACTCCTCTAGCTTTTCAGCTAAATCTTCAATCTCTTCCTCCAACACTGAACTCACATTCTTCCCTTCAAAAATCTTATTTCTTCCCTAAAAATTAACATGGAATCAGAAATAAGTCCAATAACTATTAGAATCTGATTGATTTGAGTGGAATATGTAAGGAAAATTGAATACATGCAGTCTTAAATCAATGTATACTAATAATCTGTTTTAAATAAGTTCAAATTTATCGAAAAATCTCATATAGACTCTCCTGTAGCTTCTTGAAAGAAAAGAAAAGAAAAATAGAGCCAAAAACAAAGGAAAAGCAATGAAAGATATTACACTAGGACACGAGAGGACAGTGTCGCTGAGTCTTGTCCAGTACTGTTCATCAAACACGATGTAAACCATTGAAAATGAAGGGGAAATAATTGAGAAGCAAAGAAAAAGAAACTAACAGAAACAAGGGTTTGAACAGCTGATCTGAGAGTCCTCGCCATTTTAACTCTGTTCCTTTCCAATTTCTTCAAAGCAAATTCTCTTTCCATTCTAAGAAAATTACACTCAGCCCTTAAAATTTCTGCTTGAAACCTCCATTTCTCCTCCTCAAACCCACCACCTCCTCCACACTCTTCTTTTTCTTCAACTCTCTCTCTTCTTTCACCGCCCGATGATGACATTGAGTTTAAGTTTGAGTTCAACAACACTATGGGGGGCTCAAAATCATTTTCTTGATCGAACAGGGATTCAAGTTTTCCTTTGTAAGTGTAATACTTTTGGTGCAAACCAAATGGGTAGTTTTTGGTGGTGGTTTTGGGCTGTTTCCGGCGGGTTCTGCGGCTGTGAGGGAGGTTGAGGATTTTGGGGCTTGGTGGTGGCGGTGGTGTTGGGTGCCATTTGGTTCTTCTCGTGATCGTTATTGTTGACATTCTCTCTCTCCTTCCTCCCTCCCTCTCACTATCTCTCTCTGTATTTATCTGTGTGTTGTACATTGGTTGTGAGTGGGAGATGTTTTGTGGGGTTTCTGAGGAATTTGAATTTAACGGTTGAAATTTATATTTCTATATGTGAACAAAAAGTCAATTATATGTTTACATATTATATGGCTCTTAAAAGAATATAATTTTATCATTAAAAAAAAACACCCTTCCCTTCATCCCCTCCACCAGCCACTTTGTTTTGTTTATTTATTTTAAATTGTTTCATTGCCTTTAAATTTATCTTTATGGATTGAAATTTTTTTTTTTTTTTTTTAACGAGCCACATTATTTTGGAAGAATGTATTCTGGAATAGTAGATTAACGGATAATGTGTTGTTGAAAAAGAAGGAAAAGTTATTGATATGATGGAAAACATTATTTTATTGAAAAATGTGTGATTAAAAATGAGTAGAATAATGAAAATGAAAATTTTAATGTGTACGAAACATGGGCTTAATTCAACCATCTTACGAAGGCCTCGTAACATGAAAACAGCAGGATTTTGAAATGGGAACAATACATTTCTAAGGTGTTTACTTTACGCCTTTTCAAAAATACAAAAACAAGTTTGAAAATTCACAAATCAGGTTTTTTAAATTTTTAATTAATAATAAATAATAATTTTATCATTAAAAAAAAACCCCCTTCCCTTCATCCCCTCCACCAGCCACTTTGTTTTGTTTATTTATTTTAAATTGTTTCATTGCCTTTAAGCCCCTGTTTGAAACCCATTTTGAGGAAAAGAAAATTTTTGGAATAGTGATTGATTTGAGAATGTGTGGTTGAAAAGTGATGAAAAGTTATTGATTTGTGTGTAATATTATTTTATTTGAAAAATGTGTGGTTGAAATGAAGAATGAAAATGTGAATGTGAATGAGAATGAGAAATTAATGGGTGTCAAACGGGGGCTAAATTTATCTTTATGGATTGAAATTTATTTTTGTTTTTCTATTTTTTAATGAGCCACATTATTTTGGAAGAATGTATTCTGGAATAGTAGATTAACGGAGAATGTGTTGTTGAAAAAGAAGGAAAAATTATTGATATGATGGAAAACATTATTTTATTGAAAAATGTATGGTTGAAAATGAGTAGAATAATGAAAATGAAAATTTTAATGTGTACGAAACATGGGCTTAATTCAACAGTGTTACGAAGGCCTCGTAACATGAAAACAGCAGGATTTTGAAATTGGCAAGTAAGGAGTACCCTTGTTTGGGCTCCATTTTCTAAAATTATTTTTTATTTTTATTTTTAATCATATATTTTTTAACTATACGTTTTTCAAAAATTACTATTCAAAAATATATATGTTTTTTCTAAAATATACTTTTAAGGGAGCCCAAACAAGGGCAGTCATTTTTCCTTTACTAATTTCCTTTAAATTTAATCGTGTGTGCATTCTCGTCGAAGTTATAATAATAATAATATTTTTTTTTTTTAAGAATTGCATGGGTTATTCTTGTCGAAGTCAAAATAATAATCATTTTTTAAGAACAAGGATTCATAGTCAAGTCAAGATCATTTTGGGTGTGTTTTAGCCACATTATTTTGAAAAAATGTATTCTGAAATAATTGATTGATGGAGAATGTGTGGTTGAAAAAAAAAAATAAAAAGTTATTCATAAGATGTAAAATATTATTTTATTGAAAAATGTGTGATTGAAAATGAAAATTTTAACGTGTACCAAACATGGTCTTTGTATATCTAAAAACTTAAACCGTCAATTTCGAAGCACAAATGTTTTTATAATCTTATTTTCCACAAGGATATATTGAATACAAGTAAAAAAAAAAATTAAATTGGTGGAATTTGCAGCCTTTTTATAGAGTTGACGGTGGCAAATTAATTATAAGTAGACATTGATGTTTCGTGAAGGTTATTTATTACAAAAACAAAAGTATCCAAAGTACAAGGAGGACAGACATAGCGGGGGAAAAGAACACAGAGTACGAGATATATATATTGAGTTTCAATTCAAATTATATAATAAATATTAATAAATTACAATTTGTGCGTGCCGTTTAAGGTGCGTTTGTCGCTTCTCATTTGCTAATTTTGAAACCGGCAAAGCTTATTCCTCGTCAGCCTTATTTACTCCCACGGTATACTGTCTCATTATTAAATGTCGTGCCACTTTTAAGATATATATACATGTGTATATACAAAATTATTTATTTATTCAAAAAAATGTACACTCGTCTACGAGTAGTAACAACTTGATCTTTAATATATATTTTTTTTATAATTGCATAACATGTGAAATTTTTACCAATAAGAAATGATGATATGTAAATTCGAAATCGGGTTGTATTGCATGGACATAACAATTTACATAATAATTTATCAATACATGATGTGACAATATTTAATTGGATCAAAATTCGATCAAATAATTTTCACACTTATATTTTGACACATCATTGTTATGTAAATAGTTGTGTACAATAAATATTTTTCATCATATAAATTATTTATAACAGTAATTATTTCAAGAAATAATAAATTAATGTAATTCAGTGAACAGTACCTTCAATTTCCTAGGTAACTTGTTTTTGAAATCCAAACTTAACATGTAAATGACCGTTTCAAGAATTTGTATTCTTACAAACTCAAAATTTCAAATTTTTAGGTCATTGTTTAGTATATAATAATGAATAATATAATGTTCGAATATCCGCCACGCCACGCCACCTCCTATTCTTTATCGTATTAACACGGTTGCACTTTATTTGATCGACGTGTAAAAGAGATAGGACAATTAGCATGCCTGGTTAAACTTAAAAAATAAAAGATAAAAAATTTGTATTTTTAAATTTAGAAGTTACTAATGAAATTATGTTATCAAAAAAGTAACTTACGTATTTATTTAAAAGTAAACTTTAAAGGGATTTTCGCTTGCTAATTATAAGAGTGTCATACTCAATCAATTAAAGATAGAATATCTCTATTTTCTATACGATAGGCTGTCCCCAAACTACCTGTCTGTGCACAAATTATTGGATACAAGACAGCTCGTTCCGCTTGGAAGGCTCTTGACAGGGCTTATACCTCCCAGAGCTTCGCGAAAGAATCGCATGGCGCGGTGAAAGGTTTCCCGTTGGGGTTTCCGACCCTCGTGGTCTCCACCTAGTTGTGTATTCAATGATGCAAAGAAAGAATTTTTATCATTTTATTTGTTGAATTATCCAGCATGAAATATGAAGCATACACGACTCTGATATTTAAACTTTTTAATAAGCAAAGTCAAAAGTTTATGTTAGGATAATTACAAAAGATTGGTTGAAAACTTGAAATTAAAGGACTGGTTTGTCTCGTGCGCTGAACAATATGGAATGTCCCTACCTACAATAATATGGTGAATATACATGTACACCTAATCCTGGAAGCTTGCACCCAAAAACTAGCAACTGTTTTAAATTTCGAATCCTCTTTATTAAGAATTTAAAATTTTATAATAATTACATAATTAAAAAATGAGGCATTTTATGCTAATAAAATAAATTAAATCAGGCATTTTATTTAGTTTAACGTATGTTTATAAAATAAATTTCCAATGGCAAAATTTTGTCAGTAAATTAAAGAGGTTTAATATGTCAATAACTATATTTGTCATAATCCCTGTTTGGTTTAACTAAAAGATTAGATTTTGATAAAAATCGAGTTTGCATTATGCGTCTTATGAAATGTGTGTTGAATAAATGTGAAGAGAGATAATTTTTTTGAAAAGAGGGGCTCGTATTTTATTTTATTTTTTTTTGTCCATCGATGATTTAGTAAACAAAAGGGTAATTGACGCAAAACGTCCCTACCTTTGATGAGTTTTTCGGAAAACGTCCTTACGTTTGATTTTTTGACGCAGAACGTCCTTACCTTTGATTTTTTTGGCGCAAAACGTCCTTTTACCTATTTTTTAACATAAAATGACCGATATACCCTCCAATTTAAATGAAACAAAAAAGAAAAATAAAGAATGAATTGTAACTATAGGCCCAAACTTTTCAAAAAGTGCAAATAACCCACCAAACTTCACATTCTTCCCAAAACTCACCCCCACCCTACCACCACTTGCTGGCCTGAGGCTTTTCTTCTCTCTTCACCTCCTCCTTTTCCGATACTTTTCTGAAACCCTAAAAAAATCATCGATCTCAATGACCTCAAAATTCCCATTTAAAAGAACAATTAGGGATTCTGGGCATATAAAATCTGATTAGGGATTCTTGACTCTTCAACAACAGTCCGAGGTCATCCACTGGCCATGGTCTGTCAATTTTGATTAATGTTTTCGGATTCTATACAATTCTGGACACCGCCTTTAATTCCGCATGAAATTCTGATATTTTCTTTTGTCAAAGTAAAATTATTGTGGGGAATTTCATAATTCTCAAGAAATCTTAAGATTTGCAACCTCCAACCTCTCACTGAAATCACAAATACCATCTACGCATCCACCACTACTCAAACCAGTGTCAGTACTCCTGAATTCTTCTATCCCCTGTTCTCATAAAAAGCCGAAACATTATTCGCTAGCATTGCACTGAAGTTCGAAAGAGTACGTGCCTGCTGGAGTACGTCATTTTTTCCTCTTCACTTCCTCAATGTTGGAACTGAAATTGGATGCAATGGGAGAGCAGATTTTCCATCAGTTGTGATTCAGTGTCAAGCAATAATGATGCATTTGTAGAATGCCGTTTTACTGGGCCACCGTAATGTCTTGCTTTCCTGGATAAACAATCAGCCCTAATTAGTCAAATACATTGCAAGGAATATGTCAAATTTTGTCTTCAAATTCTGGGCATACAAAGTTAACAGATAATGCTGCAATTAAAGACAAAATTTTATATGCCCAGAATCCTTAATTGTTCTTTTTGAATGGGGAAATGTGAAAAGGACATTGAGATGGATGATTTTTTTAGGGTTTCAGAAAGGAGGAGGGGGGAGAGAGAAGAAACACCTCAGGGCAGCAGGCGGCGGTGGAGGGAGGTGGAGGAGAAGTGTGTGTTTTTGTTATTTTTAATAAGTTTTGGACTGATTTGTATTTTTAAAAAAGTTGGTAACCAGATTGTAATTTATTCTTCATTTTTCTTTTCTTTTCATATTTATATAGGAGGGTATAATGGTCATTTTATGTTAAAAATTGGTGAAAATGACGTTTTGCGCAAGAAAATGCAAAGGTAGGGACGTTCTGCACCAAAAAATCAAACGTAGGGACGTTTTCCACAATACCCGTCATAGGTAGGNTTAGGGACGTTCTGCACCAAAAAATCAAACGTAGGGACGTTTTCCACAATACCTGTCATAGGTAGGGACGTTTTGCGCCAATTACCCTAAACAAAATTAATAAATATTTGGATATTAATTGTACTATAATGCACAATAAAGTGTATGAAATGCACCTTTAAACATGGCGGCTACAAAGATTTAGACATTTTATTTAACAAAATGTCGAAAGTTCATGGTATTTACCAAAGATTAGATGAAAATAAGGACCGATTTGTCTCATGTACTGGACTGTATGAAATGTCTTTTACTTTTAACTTACAAAATAATGTGAATATACACCAACTACTTCTGGAAGCTTGCTTTCAAAAGCTAGCAATTATGCAAATCCTCCTTATTAATAATTAAAGTTTTATATAAAATTCTAAAAGACATTTGCATAAAGCTATCAATGTGTTATTTGTTCTTCTCTTCATCACGAATTAATGTTAGATAGCCAAATGCTATGACCCAATTTCGTGTCATGTCCTTGAGAAATCTGTTGAGCCTCTTGGTCCAAATCTTTCGAATTGTTGCATATTATATCCAAACATTTAATTTTTACATCCACAATTCCAAACCTTTTATCTTGATTACAATTGGAGGACATATGGACATATGTCGGTGGCTGTCGAACAACAATGGTGATGGGTGGGTTTTGGTTTGGTTGAGGTTGGTGGTGGGAGTGGGAGTGGGAGATGAATACTTAAAAACTTAAAATCATTTTTTCTTTTCTTTTCTTTTTGCTTAATTTTTTAATTATTTTATTGAAGAAATATAAAATTACAATTTTGCTACGTTTAAATTTGGTCAAAATGTGGTCAAACTGATTTTATTCTTATTTTTTTGGATTGACTAATGATCATTTGTCGTTCAACTGCAATCGAAATGAAAGGGTTGAGACCGTGTGTGCAAATATAAAATGTTTGGGTATAGTCTACAACTAATGGAAAAATTTGAGGCCCAACTAAAATTTTCCCTTTCTTTTATCAAAGAGTGGCAAAATGGACTGATATATTCCTAGCAAGGGAAAGGATAGCACTTCGGCACCAACCATAGTTTCACGAGTCATGCTACATTGACATGGAATTTTACGAGGCATTTTGTCAGGCACACACTTGACAAACAGTGATTGACATTTCGTCAAAAAATAATTTTAACTCTGTCAATTACAATCTGTCATCTCACCCCTATTACAATTCACTGGCAATATCCATTGTATACGGGGCTTTATCCTAGTTTCACTTGCTAATTCGTAGGCTATTTCAAAATTCTTTTCAATTCATAGACTGAATCATAATATGGACATATTTTGCTCTATCATTCTGTCACCCAAGAGTGTTATGACTTTCACCACCAAGTAGTCTTCGGTCCACAATACTCTTCATACCCATAGTATCCAATTTTACATTAGTCCATCTACTTTGCAAATTTTGGAAACTATTTCAATGATTGAATAGTCTCCGTACTCTCCAGATTGATCACGTCTCCTACCGTAATAGATCATAACACTAACAAAAGCCATCGATGTAAACTGCAAATTGATAACAAGGTTAAGTATTTCAGCTCTCTAATTTCAACTTCTTGCTCTATTACTTTTGTCTAAGAATATGCATCAATTTTAACATTAATAACTTTACACAAAAAAGGTAACAAATTCCTATGTTACTTTTGGTTAAGATTAAGCATCAAAGGTATGCATAAGAGTCTTCACTATTCCAGTAACATTTGGATGCATTAATTCACATTAATAAATGGTAAGAAAGAAAATTAACAACGTGAATAATCAATATGCAGAGAACCAAAAAAATTCAAATTTTGAAGTAACATAGTTCATACTAACTATTTTAATTCAGTTAGGAAGGTACGAAATTTCCTTCCCACTTTGTGGGAGAGAAGATCGGTTTAGAAAACCAAACAAGAAAAAAAATTTAAAACATGATATTTACATGCAACATAATTGATACACACTGAAAGTTAGGTTTAAAAGTAAATTATATAGCAGTATATTAAATTCAAGTCTGTTGCATAAGTAACATTAGCGGCACTTCTTAAAATTTTGAACAAAAATCAATTTGATTTTCTTGAACTAGTTGGAGGTTCGAATCCTTTCGTCCCAGAGCCATATCCATTTTTTAAGAATACTAGGTTCAAGCAACGTGCAGTGCACGTTTGCTTAGTTTATTTTGTATAAGAATCAATTTCTTATTAATAAAGATGTAAATTTTTTTGGTTAATTAAATAATTAATGATGTATTGTTTATGAAATTGATAAATAATTAAACGTGAT
>CAIGRF010170955.1:20042-53522 GCA_903798235.1 Fraxinus ornus
ATTAATAAGTCACATATTATTCATTGGTCACAAATTACAGATTTTATATGTCACAAATTATTTTACGGTTACAATTAAAAAAAAATTATAGGTCACAATTTGTTCATCGATCACAAATAAAAAAATTATACGTCACAACTTATTCATTGATCACAAATCACAAATATTATAAGTCACAACTTAGTAGACCGTCACAAATTGTCAAATTATCGTCACAAATTAACAATTTTTTAGGTCACACATTATTTCTTGGTCACAATTTATATTTTTCATTGGTAACATATTATTTATCAATCACAAATTAATGAATTTAATAGTTTCAAACGACCAAATAATCTATGACCATCACCTTAACACTCCATCCAGCAGCACTATGCCACGGCCACCGTCTCTACAGACCCATCGCCACCATCACCCACCACCACCCAACTACCGTCACAAAATCAAATCTAAAATTATCAGTCACATAGCCTCACCCAACCACCGCACACCACCAAAACCTCAACTGCCATCATATCCAATATAATTGCCGCCACTGTCGAATCCACCAAAGTCACCACCACCCAAACACCAACATGAGCACCACCACCAAAACCACAGCCACCATCATATCCAATATAATCCCCGCCATTGTCGGATCCACCAAAGCCGCAACCACACAAACACCACCAACACGAGCACCACCACCACCACAGCCCCTACCCACCAACTAAAAACAGAACAAAAAATATCCACACCAGATTGTGGCCTTGCGATCCCGATCATGGTGCATATCAGATCTCGACCACAGCTTGTGCTGCTGATTCTAATGAAGGAGGTGTTATAAAGGCCTATATATCATCAAATCCAACCGCAACAATTAATTTCCGGGGCACTATAATTAGAATCAAACCTGCTCCGGTCGTGGCCTCATTTTTCGCCAGATGGCCAAATGGTCTCAACCCAGAAATCTTAAAGCCTGATTTGATTGCACCAGGGGTGAATATCTTGGCTGCTTGGACTGATGCACTTGGTCCAACCGGCTGTAGAGAGAGTGATGGAGAGAAGATAGGATGAGGAGGAGGACAGTTGAAAAATCGTGTTGCGTCGACGCCTTCAGATTAGAGATCTGCAACATCACCACCACTTCCACACAGCACCATCGCCACGCCCACACCGCACCATTTACAGAGCCACACATTGCGGCAGAAAGAAAATAGAGAAGGGAGAGGGAGTAAAAGCAACACGTGCGCGAACGTCGCGAGGCACTGTCGCCAGAGCCGATTTTATTTTATCTGTTGACTCGGAGTCGCCGACGGGAGAGGGGGAGAGAGATAGGGAAGATATGGGTATTGATTTGGAATTTTAGGATTTTTAGGGTTTAGGTAACATTAAAGATTTGAATTAATATCTAATTTTTGTATAAATAAAGTTTATATTTGATTTTTGAAATTGAATTTTTAAAATTATGGTTATATGTAATTTCCACTTTTCTATTTTACACCTAATGGTCTACGAAGTTCATCTAGACAAGCCCACTAAGCTAATTTGTCGGACCAAATTAGAAAGAACATAGGGGATACGACCCAATAAGTGAAATTTGGGTTCAGGGTCCACCATAAACATAAAAAACTGGTATCACTCATTTCTTTTCCTTCCTTTTTCTAAGCATCCATGTTGAAGTCAAATGGCCAACTAGTCCTCAATAAAACTTAAAAAAAAAAGTATTGACTCGATTATAATAACAAAATGTATGTTTGACCTTGCATCTTTCTAAGTAAGACGTGGCTTATCGCTTGTTTTGTTTGGAACCACTAATAATCTATTTATTATTGGTCAAATTTACTTTTATTTATAAGATTAATTAGTACTATCAACATGTAAAACATAATATTATAGACTATAAAGAGCATTATCATCGGCCCCGGGGCATAGCTCAGCGGTGCAAGTGAGGTAGTCTCAACTGAGCTGGCAGTCACAGTGTGAGGGTTCGATTCCTGCCTTTAATAAGGTTTGGAATTGGACTCTTTGTGGACACCAGGTTGGCAGCTCTTGTACCCTGATATATTGAAACATATTTCGCGATTTACCTTCTCCACGATGCGGGGCTGGGCGGGGGTTCAACCTTTTATAAAGAGCATTATCAAGTAGATTTTGTGGTCACATTTATAGGCACTACCTATTATTATTATTATTATTATTATTATAAACTTGAAACATGGTAAACGCGAAAATTATTGCAGAATACAAGCAAAATGGAATCTCAAGTTTGATGGACTAACATAAGCATCTTTCGCGTTTCAATTAACCTAAGTCGTTGCTGGCATTAAAGTTCAAAGCTTTATAATAATATGATACAATCCCTGCCAACATATTACAGAATAATTAATTTTCCGAAGGCCCAAATTTATAGTTTTGTTCTTGTAAATCCTCAGTTACCACTATTGCCGTCAATTTTTTCAGTGATTTCATTGTGTCCACCATAATAGATATTGCCATTTTATGGCAAAATATTGCCCGAGTTGCCGCGAATTTCATAATTCTAAATATAAAGTTTGGTGATAATCAAAACGAAATTCTATGCCTAAGAAAACATTTTATGTTTAGTTATATCCATTTTCAATCTCCAATCGAACTATTAATCTTTAGATCGCTAGTTCCTATTATCAATTCATTAGTGCTTGATGATTCTATTATTTGTATCTTGATATAACCATAGTCAAAATGGCGAAAAAACGTTCCGTGGACAAAGACACAGTGCTATCAGAAAAATTAAGATAAAATAAAAAGACAAATGTGAATAAAAGCTCATGTACCAAGTTTTACAGCCATAAGGCCAATGGCATGCTACTGGAAAAATGAAAATAAACACACTTTAATTCAACGTTTTATTTTTTTGCACATTTTATTCCATGGTTATTGTTAAAATTTTGTGAATTGACGATAATAGCATTAATTATTACCGTTGGCATACAATGCCGGAGCCAATTCTGGCGGCATCACGAGGCACCAATTGACCTTGCGCTATGATAATCGATTTGTAGATCTCAACAATCATCCTTTCATCATACTCCTTGATTGGTCTCGATCCGAATCCAGTCACTCCATCTCCGGCGTATCCGCCGGAACATCCGGTGCTCATCGTTCTCGTGTTCGCGAGTTTCATCATCATATTCACGTATGCATCCCGTAGTCCGCACAAAAACTTCTTCGGCGTGAATCGGTGCTTGAACTTAAGCCTTGGAGTCAATTTTATCCTCCAGAACCGCCGTCGACGGCTATTTCCATCGGAAGCGGCTAGCTCAACCGCACGTGATTTTCTTCCGCGGCCGCCGGCAGTTCCATTTAGCCTCTCGTATCCCTTCCTTTGCCAGTATCGAGTGATTCTTCTGTACACGGTGACTGATACTCCTTCCATGGATTTTTTTTCTTCTTTTTCGTTTAATTTTTCACTAACTCTCAAAAAGAGAACGAGATTATGTACCGGCAGTGAACGAGATTTTCATGTTTGGATATAAAAAAGAAAAAACAAAACGGGTGGGAGTTTGGGAGTAGAGGGTGTTGAGTGTTGGGATATTAATAGGAAGAAGGTTGAGTCGGTAGCTAATAAATGCTACGAATTAAAATATATATTTTTTCTTTTTATCTTTATTATATAAAGGTGTGTTTGGCAACTCAAAAAAGAGTTTGGTCTTTTGCTATATTTGGAGTAATTTTCCAATTGTTAAGATTTTAATATACTATGATGGTGTGAGCATAATACACAATTTGGTAAATCGATTATTTCTTGAATTGGTTGGATGGTAGGTTGGATAATTTACTTTTACAATCTCATATCTTTTTTTTTTTTTTTTTTTCTTTTNTCTAATGAAGGAGATGTTATAAAGGCCTACATATCATCAAATCCAACTGTAACAATTAATTTCTGGGGCACTATAATTAGAATCAAACCTGCTCCGGTCGTGGCCTCATTTTTCGCCAGATGGCCAAATGGTCTCAACCCAGAAATCTTAAAGCCTGATTTGATTGCACCAGGGGTGAATATCTTGGCTGCTTGGACTGATGCACTTGGTCCAACCGGCTGTAGAGAGAGTGATGGAGAAAAGATAGGATGAGGAGGAGGACAGTTGAAAAATCGTGTTGCGTCGACGCCTTCAGATCAGAGATCTGCGACATCACCACCACTTTCACACAGCACCACCGACACGCCCACACCGCACCATTTACAAAGCCACACATTGCGGCAGAAAGAAAATGGAGAAGGGAGAGGGAGTAAAAGCAACACGTGCGCGAACGTCGCGAGGCACTGTCGCCAGAGTCGATTTTATTTTATCTGTTGACTCGGAGCAGCCGACGGGAGAGGGGGAGAGAGATAGGGAAGATATGGGTATTGATTTGGAATTTTAGGATTTTTAGGGTTTAGGTAACATTAAAGATTTGAATTAATATCTGATTTTTGTATAAATAAAGTTTATATTTGATTTTTGAAATTGAATTTTTAAAATTATGGTTATATGTAATTTCCACTTTTCTATTTTACACCTAATGGTCTACGAAGTTCATCTAGACAAGCCCACTAAGCTAATTTGTCGGACCAAATTAGAAAGAACATAGGGGATACGACCCAATAAGTGAAATTTGGGTTCAGGGTCCACCATAAACATAAAAAACTGGTATCACTCATTTCTTTTCCTTCCTTTTTCTAAGCATCCATGTTGAAGTCAAATGGCCAACTAGTCCTCAATAAAACTTAAAAAAAAAAGTATTGACTCGATTATAATAACAAAATGTATGTTTGACCTTGCATCTTTCTAAGTAAGACGTGGCTTATCGCTTGTTTTGTTTGGAACCACTAATAATCTATTTATTATTGGTCAAATTTACTTTTGTTTATAAGATTAATTAGTACTATCAACATGTAAAACATAATATTATAGACTATAAAGAGCATTATCATCGGCCCCCGGGGCATAGCTCAGTGGTGCAAGTGAGGTAGTTTCAACTGAGCTGACAGTCACAATGTGAGGGTTCGATTCTTGCCTTTAACAAGGTTTGGAATTGGACTCTTTGTGAACACCAATTTGGCAACTCTTGTACCCTGATATATTGAAACACATTTCGCGATTTACCTTCTCCACGATGCGGGGCTGGGCGGGGGTTCAACCTTTTATAAAGAGCATTATCAAGTAGATTTTGTGGTCACATTTATAGGCACTACCTATTATTATTATTATTATAAACTTGAAACATGGTAAACGCGAAAATTATTGCAGAATACAAGCAAAATGGAATCTCAAGTTTGATGGACTAACATAAGCATCTTTCGCGTTTCGATTAACATAAGTTGTTGCTGGCATTAAAGTTCAAAGCTTTATAATAATATGATACAATCCCTGCCAACATATTACAGAATAATTAATTTTCCGAAGGCCCAAATTTATAGTTTTGTTCTTGTAAATCCTCAGTTACCACTATTGCCGTCAATTTTTTCAGTGATTTCATTGTGTCCACCATAATAGATATTGCCATTTTATGGCAAAATATTGCCCGAGTTGCCGCGAATTTCATAATTCTAAATATAAAGTTTGGTGATAATCAAAACGAAATTCTATGCCTAAGAAAACATTTTATGTTTAGTTATATCCATTTTCAATCTCCAATCGAACTATTAATCTTTAGATCGCTAGTTCCTATTATCAATTCATTAGTGCTTGATGATTCTATTATTTGTATCTTGATATAACCATAGTCAAAATGGCGAAAAAACGTTCCGTGGACAAAGACACAGTGCTATCAGAAAAATTAAGATAAAATAAAAAGACAAATGTGAATAAAAGCTCATGTACCAAGTTTTACAGCCATAAGGCCAATGGCATGCTACTGGAAAAATGAAAATAAACACACTTTAATTCAACGTTTTATTTTTTTGCACATTTTATTCCATGGTTATTGTTAAAATTTTGTGAATTGACGATAATAGCATTAATTATTACCGTTGGCATACAATGCCGGAGCCAATTCTGGCGGCATCACGAGGCACCAATTGACCTTGCGCTATGATAATCGATTTGTAGATCTCAACAATCATCCTTTCATCATACTCCTTGATTGGTCTCGATCCGAATCCAGTCACTCCATCTCCGGCGTATCCGCCGGAACATCCGGTGCTCATCGTTCTCGTGTTCGCGAGTTTCATCATCATATTCACGTATGCATCCCGTAGTCCGCACAAAAACTTCTTCGGCGTGAATCGGTGCTTGAACTTAAGCCTTGGAGTCAATTTTATCCTCCAGAACCGCCGTCGACGGCTATTTCCATCGGAAGCGGCTAGCTCAACCGCACGTGATTTTCTTCCGCGGCCGCCGGCAGTTCCATTTAGCCTCTCGTATCCCTTCCTTTGCCAGTATCGAGTGATTCTTCTGTACACGGTGACTGATACTCCTTCCATGGATTTTTTTTCTTCTTTTTCGTTTAATTTTTCACTAACTCTCAAAAAGAGAACGAGATTATGTACCGGCAGTGAACGAGATTTTCATGTTTGGATATAAAAAAGAAAAAACAAAACGGGTGGGAGTTTGGGAGTAGAGGGTGTTGAGTGTTGGGATATTAATAGGAAGAAGGTTGAGTCGGTAGCTAATAAATGCTACGAATTAAAATATATATTTTTTCTTTTTATCTTTATTATATAAAGGTGTGTTTGGCAACTCAAAAAAGAGTTTGGTCTTTTGCTATATTTGGAGTAATTTTCCAATTGTTAAGATTTTAATATACTATGATGGTGTGAGCACAATACACAATTTGGTAAATCGATTATTTCTTGAATTGGTTGGATGGTAGGTTGGATAATTTACTTTTACAATCTCATTTCTTATTTTTTTTTTTCTTTTTGAAAATAACGACTTCTAATTTACAACTATGTTGTTTGGGAATTTGGTTTTTCGATTTATCTGTATTAATTTTTAAAACTAATCAGATAGGTTATAATACAGATAGAGGAGATAGTTTCGATTATCAAATCTAAGAATACTATGAGTACCTTAATAGAGATTAGAAAAGATGGTTTCGATAAGAAAGAAAGTCATTATTTCGATTGATAAACTTACGAATACTACTATATCTACATTATTTCGTTCAATTTGATATTTCTATTTTTTATTTATTTTTAATTGGTTATATGATCTAATTTGGGGCACTAAATGCGCTCTCAAATGAATGAGTTCACCTTCACCATATATGTTGTTGCAGTTAGTGCTGTCCAAATCTTGTTGACATTAATTGTTGGGTAGTCAAATTTATAATTTTTTAAGGCAAGAAGGTACTCCCCAACCAACATAGAATTATGTTATTATTTTTGTAATTAATTAGACTAAAATATTATGTTTTTCAGAGTGCCCGACATGGCAACATTGGAAGTTAGTATAAGACATAGTTGTCAGATTCGACCCAAACAATGCAACGAGTCAATGGGTCAGTGGTTCAACCGGTAGGTCATTGCATAAAAATCTACAAAAAAAATAAAAATAAAATATATATATATATTTTGAGGGGCAAAATTAAAATTTTTAATTTATTTTTTTCTAATTATAATGTTGGATTAAAGTTTTTCAAAAAAATATTTTTAAGTAAATTATAAATGATTTATTAATGAGATATAAGTTATTGTACACAAGTAATACTAAAATACTTTGTGTTCAAGTGGTGAGAAACCCATTATTTTTCTTAGAGGTCCAAGGTTCAATTCCATTAAATTCAAAAATTTGTAATTGGATTTCAAAACACAATCAAACCGACCAACCGAACGGGATAAATCGTCGATTAACTCATTCAAAACTCGATTTTGACCAAGTCAAGTTCATTTTATCAAATTAATATGCGCGGGCGCGGCTAGGTCAAGGGTCCGGGCCGAGTCAATTCTTATAACTATAGTATAAGAAGAATCATCTTAAATACCTCCTATGTAATTATAATTATGTAATTATTCGTGTACTAAATTAGTTATATATTAGTTAGTACAAGATCAAGGGTATTTTCACAAATTAATGATAATAAATGACTTTTTAACTATTAAATTTAAATGTAGATCATTCTTCTTGATCTTGAAAAAAAAAAAGTTTTCAAGGCAATAAAAAGTTGCTTAAAAGCATAGCCAAACATGATATAAAAATACCCATGATGCATGGTTTGTGGTTTGAACGTGCAAAACCGTGCCTTTTCTGCCATGCACATGAAAATGCTTGTATTATAATTTAATCATTATTTATTTTTCTCTCTTAAGAGAGGGAGGCATGCACGACTCCATTAGTACAATTATTGGTGGTACGGTTACGCAATATTCCACGAACTATTTGATAATGGTGTTTCAACTTTTCCTAATCCAATAGCCAAATACTTTAAAAATAACAAAACCAAACATGAAACATATTTACCATAAGCTTAGCATAAAAGTCTTTACCTTCAAACATAAACTTGCAATATTACTACCTAAAATAAGCAAAACCCAAATTCATACTAATAGATTGAACGAACAAACTTAACTTTCCTAGATCAAACTACCGCATAATCATCAATTCTGAGCAATCTTTGCAGCAGGCCTTGATCCCGATTTCACCGTTTTACGAGACGCCTTCTTCGTTGGAGTCGCAGCCTTTTTATTCAATTTCCCTTCAGTAACAGATCCCTTCACATTCTTTTTCCCCATTATTTTCTTCTTCAAAGCCTCTGGAGTTTTAACCTGGCTCAGCCTCTTCGTCTTCTTCGCATTTTCATCGTCCTTTTTCGACTCTTCTTTGCTAGAACCAGTAGTTTTTGTTGTCACGTTCTTGACTGGTTTCTTCTTCTGGGTTTTGTTTTCAACTGAATTTGCAGGCTTTTTCACTTTCTCTGAAGGGGAGATCTTGTAGGAGTTCTTCACTTTGACAAGCTTTTCTGATTTCACGAACCTTTTCAACTGGGCTGAGAGAATTTTCTTGAAATTTGTTGGGAGATTAGCAGTGTAATTCACTTCGATGAATTTTGCTATTGCGGGTTGGCTCGAACCAGCGCGATCCTTCATTGTCGTAATGGCTTCACTTATCATCTGAAATCATTACAAAAATTGATCAGTAAAATTTTGAAATAATTATGAAGAAAAATCTGAAAAACAGAGTACCTGAAGGTATGGTGGGTGGAGGTTTGAAGGTGATGAACTGGAACGGGAAGTCTTTGTTGTGGAAACGGCCATTGCTGTTGTGAATAGCTGAATTTTCTGGGAGAATATGCAAGTGAAAAGAGAAGGGAAATTTTTCTGCTTTAATAAGAAAATTTCAAATTCAAATTTTGACTCAGCGGATTTTTTTTGAAAATAAGGGTTATGTTCATAAGAAGGCTAATTTTTCCCGCCTAAACATTAGAAAAGCAGTGGGAATTGTGGGTTCGTGGGTTATGCAATAAACGGTTGGTGGATTCATGGCTTCATGGGTATGGATATTATTTGAGTTAAGCCCATTAAGCGAAAATCAATTCGATCACAGTGATATAAAGCCCACATGGTTCCTTTTGCGTAAAGGAGTTAAATGGGCTGAGTGGAGCCATTCTGCTTGACCCACCTAGCCGAGCGAAAGCTGGTTCAATTTCAATACCTTGGCTCGACAAAACCCGCCGAATCGCCCCTTGGTAAGATGAGTCGAGCTGCTCGCAAGCCACTTGTGACATATTTTTTTGCTTATAAACGCAATTAGCTGAATTTTATTTTTCACGATTGAAATTAGTAGTGTGAAGTGAACTTGATTTTGAAATCTATACAGAGATTTTTTCGACATGTAAACAGTACAGTCCCAACACGCTTGGCTACCTCTATAGCTGAATTGAGGTATCCATTTGTACTTAGGTTTTGTATTTCAAAAATAAAATAAAAAAACTTTATGCAATTTTAGGGGGAATAAAACTCTCTAGTCTATGGAGCTAAAAATGATAGAAATGGGAAAATACACCTGATTTGTTTTTTCATTTCTGACTCTTATCTCTCTGTCGATAAATAATGGGATAAAACGCAAGAATGTAGCGGCCATCAATATTCAATGCACATGCTCCCATTTCTAATTTCTAACCCCACCCCCTCCTTTCCACTTTGCTTCCCTTTCCATTCCACCAAATTGCACTTTAAATCCTTCACATTTAATCAGAATCTCTGTGGATTTCTCTCTTTTTTAATCAAGAATTTCTAGCCCCTTCGTCAATGGATTCTCTTCATCTCTTCTTGTTTACACTTGTTTTCAGTTCCTTGTGTGATTTTTCTCAAGAAATGTCAACTGTAACTGCAATGAAGAAAGATCAAGTTTCCTGCACAATGTGTTCTTCCTGTGACAATCCATGTCAACCCATTTTTTCTCCTCCACCACCATCAAGTGTGCTCAAATGTCCTCCTCCACCTTCAACACCCAATGGTGTTGGTGGTACTGGCGGTGTATTTTACTACTCACCACCTCCTCCAGCAAATCCATCTTATTATCCACCACCGTCCAGTGTTGGTGGAGCATATTATCCACCTACAAATCCTTATGGTTACACCACTCCGCCACCACCTAACCCTATTCTTCCATATTTCCCTTACTACTACTACAACCCAACACCAGCTTCTCCTCATTCGGACTCCAAATCCGTCCAACTGAAAACTCACCCCACTGTTTTTTCCCTCATTATTATTCTCTCTCTTCTCCTTTTCCTTTGAATTCCAAAAATAAAAACAAACACCTATATTATTACTTTCTTGTAATTTCAAACATCATTTTCAGGTTTACAAATTGCAGAGATGACGACGACGAGAAGCAACCCGGAATATAATTCGTATGGACAAAGAGGATTTCTCTATGTAATTTTATCGTTTCTATTATTCATTATTTATAGAATAAAATGTCCAGAAAATATTTTTCAGTTTCAAACTGTATCCAAAATATTGTCAAATTTGTTATTTTTATTTTTTGGTTAGAAGTAGAAGAAATGGCCAGATATTGAGATTCGTTTTGGATGTGAGTATGGATTGCCGCACATGCTATTCGTCAGCGAGAAAAAAAATAATAAATAAATGGAAATAGGTGATGATGGGCCATTGGAGTGATTACTTTGGTGCAGCAATATTTTAGCATAAGTTGACACAAATCGATGGCTACCTCAATAAATTTGCAGTGACAACATGTTAGTTGACCTTATTATTTCCCAGAATAATTCACAGAAATCATACGGGTGTTGCGTTGCATTTTCTGTTTTTGTTGTGTTGATAATTAATGAAAAAATTGCCAAGTATTTTTCTGTACCTATGACATAACTGTATTTCCTAAGCTTAATTCTTCTTCTAATGGATACTGGAAAGATATACTTCAATTAACCTTCAACAAGTTTAGTGTGAGTCTCGAGAATGACAAAATTTAATCTTCTTGATTCTTGTTCGATAGTAGGTGAATCTCCCAAAAAAACTCAATGTGAGACAAGTAGGTTGACGAGTTAAAACACGCAACTTGTATTAATCGGGTATTTTATAAGGTGGTTTATGTCGTAGAAGGACAATCAATCATCGAAGGTTGAGAAATGATTTTTAAAATAAATGAGTTGGGTCACTCAAATCAGCCGACTCTAGTAATAACCCTAAGTACATCCACTTAAGGATGATTAGTAAGTTTACTCGATCTATGTGGCTAAAGCACGTCGGTTTTCAAAAAAGAATTTTATTTTTTTATTTAGATAGTGATACTATAATAGTAATCTAATTTTCGATGCAGATTTGGTACGTACCAAAATCCTCAAGGAGCGATCCGAAGAATTCGATTGACTTAACATTTTTCTCCACCTTAATTGCTTAAGATAAATCTCTATCCATTTCAAGTAGGTATGGGAGTATAAAGAGATATTAGGGTGATTTGTTGATAACATCCAAGTGAAGAGAGCTCAAGAGGTAGTGAGTACATTCTCTCTCTACAATCCTTTATTATCTACTTCTAATATTTTCAAGTGGTGCCGTTTCATACCCTTGTAATTAGGGGTTGGCGTTGATTAAACCCGAAAATTAAATGGTAATAAATATTTTTTTTTTCTCTCTCTTAAGATTATGTCTGGTGCATCTCAATATATTGTATCAATTTTACTGTACTGTGCAATGCCATTGTATTAATTTACAATTAAGAATATTATTATGCTTATGATAGCCAAAAACAAATTGTTAAAAATAATTATGATTATCTCTCTGTTTGAGCTTATTATATAAAAACTCATTTTTTTCATTTCTCAAATTCATTTTTGATTAAATTTTTTTCAATAAAATAATTTTACATGTAAACACAATTTATTTTTTTTCATTTTTTAACCATACATTCTCCAAATAATTATTATTACAAAACTCAATTTTCATAAAAAAAAAAAATAAAAAAATAGAGCTTAAATATAACCTAAAATGAATTTCACTGCATAATACTGATTTCCATAGGAAAAAGCTCCTTAAAGTCTATAAGATTCCAAAAACAAAGAATACAGTTGTTAAAAATAATTATGAAAAAACAATTTAACCCCTGTTTAGTCCTATTATCTAAAAAATTATTTTTTTTCCTCAAATTTTCAATCACACATTCTCCCAAAAAAATAATTTTACACATAAATTCAAAACATTTTCCCACTTGACACATTCTTTTAAACAAAAAAGAAAAGCAGATTTAGTTTATAAATTATGAAAAACAGGAAAAAAAAAAAATATAGATAAAAATTTGTAAACAGCAAATAGTATGATTGCCCATCGGTGCATCTTGAAATTAAGCCTCTGTTTGTCTCACATTATTTTTTTCATTCTCATGCTTCTACTCATTTTCAACCACACATTTTTCAATAAAATAATATTTACCATCACATCAATAACTTTTCCTTATTTTTCAACCATATATTTCTCATCACATCACTTCAAAAAAATGCATTATTTGGTTTTAATGTGCACCAAACACACTCTTAGTATTAATGAACTAATCTCTAGATGCAAAATATTGGGGAAAAAAAAGAACTAGTAAAAATATCCTTAATGCAATAATTTCGAAAATTAAGCTAAATTAAACTTTGACTAACATGGTAGATGGAATGAAGAATGAGATAATATTCTCGTAAGTTTATTTAGTCTGTTAATTTTTAAAACAACAAGGACGGAGTAACAAATGAGATAACGCTTTTGTAAGTTCTATTATAACATGGAGAACTTTTAAGGTTCAATGGAAATTGAGAAACATTTTAGAAAAATCTTTACTAGTTGAGGTTTTCTAAATCTTTAATAGAAGAAAATGAATATGAGAGAGAGAGAGAGAGAGAGAGAGAGATGCCTTGAGTTCCCTTTGACAATAAGATCATTAACATACACAAGAAATGCACAACGATGTGATTGGCTTTATAAATAAGCAATTACTCCCCCCGTTCCAATTATATAGGCTTGTTTCGTTTTTCACACGGATTAAGAAAGTTTCTTTAATGTCATTAGAAAATTAATTTTTGTCAAGATCTTTCCAAATTTACCCATATTTAATTTTTAGTATGTAAAACTAAATTCTTGTTGGAATTAATAAAGAATTTGAAGAAGAAGAAATGAGAGTTGTTTCATATTTCTAAGAAGTGAGAAATGTGTGTATTTGAATGATTTTAAGAAGTTGGCACATTAAGTGGGGAAATTTTAATAAGGGTATATTGGTAAAGGAACACGACAAAATATTTTACATTAGAAAATCGGCCTATATATTTTGGACAAGAGAAAATGGAAACTTAGCCTATATAATTGAGACGGAAGGAGTATATATGTATCTGATCTTGAATTATGAAAACCACAAGATAAAATGAATGAAAGGAGCTTATTGAACCCTTCCCCATGTGATTGTTTGAGGCAATAAATGGCTTCAAAAAGTAACAAGTGTGTGTGGGGTTGGACTAATCAATAAACCTCGGAGGTTGAGATGTGTAGACATCTTTACATAGACCACCATGGACAAATGCTATTCGGGAAACATGAACAGAGGCTAAGTCATTTCCTCATTTATATACATGTATTGATTTCTTTCATTTTCTCCTCAAGGAGTTGTATAAATATTTTATATAATGATAACTAATATACAATAAATTTAGCAATGATTAAGATAAAAGTCCTACATCGGTTAAACATGAAACAAATAACAACTTATGTTAGGCAATTTGTTGTCAAACGACCTCCTTGAGCGATGATGAAAGTCTCGATTGTTTTATTCAGTCAGCATCGGTCAATTGACTGATTGTATATCGACATCAAGTAGAAATTGAAATTCGTCCGTGTATGAATTTGATTTTTTTAGAATAATTTTGTGAAAAGTCAATTTTTAGAGAATTGGTGTTTAAAAAAGTAAGCCTCGGTTTGTTCCACATTATTTTTTTCATTCTCATTCTTCTACTCATTTTCAACCACACATTCTTCAATAAAATAATATTTTTCATCACATCAATAACTTTTCATTCTTCTTCAACCACATATTTTTCATCACATCACATCAAAAGAATGCATTTTCTCATTTTAATGTGTACCAAACACAATCATTCTCCGCCGCATTTCACACAACCATGTCCACTTTGAAAGACGTTCTCACCAAGCAGCCACTGGCTGCGACGATCCATTTAACAATTCCGACGGGAGGCGTGAAGCCGGCGCCTCCTGTGGGTCCGGATTTGGGTCAGTACCAACTGAATCTGATGGCCTAATTATTGATAACAAGGGTTTATTCTTGGATGATTATTGTATTTAATGCTTTTCAACATAGATCCATAACAAGGGTTCTTTCTTTTTACTAGGCTCGATTATTGATCTTCTATGACTTGCTAATTATGACCATAGATCGATCTATTAAACTTCATAACAAGGGTTCTTTTTTGGCCTAATTATCGATGTTGTATGAATCGCTGTTGGTACCATGAGCCAATACGCTTCTGCAACTAACCTTTGTGAACTGGACAACCCTGTCGAGAGTGACATTAGGGATGATGATAGTGATGAGGTATTCGATTCCCTCACTGGAGATGAAATGATCGATGTGAAAGCCGAGCAGTTCATCACTCAATTTTACCAACAAATCAGGCTTCAAAACACCCCTGCTTTTTGCATCTTAGACATTTCATGGCCTCTTTATTCCCACTTTTTGTAGCTAAGAATCACTTATCTACTATAGGATAAATATTTATGCATTAAGTTTAGATCTAAGGACGGAAATCAATAAATGAAGGCTAGATTTAGTGTGAACAATATTTGGTATTTCAGAAATTGGGATGATGATTATTTACAAGTTCAAAAAGAGTAATATTTTCTGTCAGAAGCTGTTGAAAGAATAAATTAACTACCTTCTTCCTCTCTTGTTTTTCTTTCTTTTTTTTTTCCACCTTCTGGTTTAATCTATTCATTCATTTTCTTTGAACTGTAGTACGAAATGAATCGTTAATCAACTGATTTTCTCACTCCCATTTTGATGCAAGTCGAGCCTTGGCGTAGACAATCGTGGACTGTTCTTTATTTAGGAACTCTGGTCTCTGTGCACAATCTGCTGCTGCCTAGGCTCGAGCAGCCTGAAAAACACCACACACATGTTTCGGCCCTCTATGCCTTGAATTGGCCTAGTGCCTAAAAGAGGCTGTCGTTCTCGATGGTAAGAACTTCCCAGCTATTTCTGAATCAACTATCCTCTTGGAAGACGATTCGGTTCCTGGACACTTACTAACTCTTGTTCTATGGCCTTGAAAATGGGCCTCTTATTAAAGAAAAGAAGAGTAAGATTATACTATTGATTTGATCTACCTAGGCCACAAAGGGGTCTTCCCCGCCTTTAATCATTTGATAACTGTCGTCTTTTATCTTTCTAAGAGACAAACCCTATCAAAATCGTGTTGTGCCATGCGAGGAAGGTGAAATTAGGAAACTATATTTATACACACACATATTACGTTAAATCTTATGCAAGATTACGAAAACTATTAAGATACAATTTCATCGTTGTATGAAACTACAAAAGGAGATTGCATCAAATTCAAGCTCTTGGAGAATCAAGAACACAGTACTAATTTTCAGGTTCATCAGCAATGGAAACTTTGCTTAGCCTACTTGGCAATGTTTTGACATTATTATTTCTGAGCCTTGTACTTCTTCCCCTTCTATGGCTTGAACCATATACTGCTCTGTGTGCAATTGCTTTCCCCATATGAGACTCAGCCTTTTCTCTGCTCTTTTGAGCTTCATTTTGATGGCAATGGCAGCTATCACTGGTACCAGAAAGTTCATTGATTTCTTGTTCAGAAGTGGCCATAGAAATAGCTTTTGGAATTGTAGTTCTTAACTTGGTTGAAGAGCACAGATTACAAGGTGTGAACGACATGAGATTTGGCTGGATTTATATATGCCTTGCTAAAAGCTTATAATAGGTAGTTCAATGTAGTATCAAGGCATAGGGACGTCTCGAGCACAAGTCATATTGCCGATCATTTATAGAAATTGGATATATATCATAGCTTAGATGGACAAAAAAAAAATATCCGACTTTCATAGGGTGTGGAAGATATAATTAAACCCCTTTTTGGTAGAGATTAAAATTAGATTTTTAGTAATTTTTTATAAAAATTGATGAAATGTATGATTGAAAAGTTGATGGTTAAAATTAATTGTTTATTTTGACTTGAGATTTTAGTTGAATTTTAATCCAAACAAAACAGGGGCTAAAACTAACGCGTCTATATTTCTTCTAGCAGCTTAAACTTTAACATAAAATGGCTCGACCAAATGTATTGTACGATGATTACGTTGCATGGTTACGTCATGGGGACAATGGTGGGATGAAAAGATAGGATGGATGAGTTTTGAAGTAAAGTTTTGCTGGCCGAAAGACACTCTTTGCAAGCACCCTTTATAGCAAGTTATGAATAAAACTATCTTGGTAAAGAAGAAAATATATACCTAAAGTGATTGCTAATCCTTGGATACCTTCTTTCTACTGTGACCACTAATTATTGTTTATTATTTTATTTTAAAAGAAGAGTTATCCCTACGTTTTGATGAAAATACGTGAAGACAACGCTTTAATAAATCGAATACAAATTAAAAGATTATGATTCTATGGGCAAAGTTATAAAATTCCACGACACGGAACGAAGAATCCATTGCAATGGGAAGGGATTAGAAAGTAATAATCACCTTCTTGGATCAACTCGATGAAGAATTTGGAACAACTCGATCCTTTTAAAGGAAGGGCAAGGACCAGTTTTCTACACGAATAATATATTGGGGAGATAAATGATGCAATTTTCTCTATTATATAATATATATATTCCTTGTCTCATATCTTGGTAAAAGCAAGATACAAAGGCTACTCTCGTAACAGTTACCCCCAATTCACTTTTTCCCAAGCCTCTCCCACTGGGCCATGATAAAGAAGGTCCAGACAGACTCCAGAGGGCATTTAACTTGTTTATTCAATAAATAATGAACTGGGGAAGTACTTAAAATGAAGGCTATGCCATAAAGAAATGCTATGAACATCCCGGTTATCGTTTTCAAGCTCCTCATTACTGTTTAAGAAAATAGAAAATATTTACAATCAATTCACATACAGAATCCAGGAAGAACACTGAAGTTATCATACCCTTGAGGGTACCTCTAGTATTTTCTCGGTCTTCAATGATTCAAAAGAAAACTGCCTACAAGGGACCTTATAATTTTATATAGAAGCGTTTCTTGTGCAGGAAACCAGCGACTAAACCCCAAAATAAGATCTCAACCATAACAAATGCCAATGTACCCCATTTTTTGGAATGAAGCACCGTTTGCAATAGCCTTTCGGAGAAATCAACCTACATACCATGTTACATTTACAGTTAGCCAAACAAAATAATTGATCCGATGAAATAAAGGATAAAATCCCGGTGGTTTTACTTTCAATCTACAATTCAACGAGTTTGGTTTTCTTTTAAAACTAACCTAACTAGATAATGTAAAAAGGAGTATTATGCACCTTTCATGAATGGATGGGACAAAGTATAGAATTTGAAGGGTACAATTGAATGATAATTAACAGTCTCTACTGAGTTCTAGAGGACTTTGAAGGAACCAACGCATCCCTTGGGACCAACGGCTGTCTGCCTCTACAAGAGTACAAATTAACTACTGGCCATGACTATATGAACGAATGTACTATAAGATCTATTTTCCTCATTTTGAAAAGAGATTGCATAATTACCAACTTTCTTATATGAGATATCTCTTTCAACTATATCTCGCCCATGTAAAGAGGTTGATATATTTAAACTTAAATTAGCAACAAGCTTTCTCACGTCTGATTGCATGCCAAGGACTCAATGTTAACCCTCATCAGTCTGTGTGCAGTTGGGCAAGGTTTTTAACTCCCTGACACCAATGGGATGAAGATTTTCCAGCATTTATGTTCGAATAATAATTTCTAAAGCCATCTCTTTAGGCAGATAACAATGGCTCTAATGCCTAAAAGATAGAAAATTTAGGAAAAAGTACCAGGTTGTTTTCAGGTGAACGCCAGTAGAAACCTTGCAGAGCTTCTGGAAAGACGTCACAAGCAGCCAGAGCATAAATGATGAGAGCATTCATTCCCATCCACTGAAATATTACCATCGGCTTCCTAATACATTTGACATCGACCTGGAATGTGTAGTTCCATTTAAATATGAGTAAATAGAAAATTGATTTAAAAAAGCATATGGAACATGTGGGAGAAAAGAGATGTAACTATTCTAAGAGTGAACTCACTATGTAAAAAATAATGGTTAGAAAAATTCCCGATGCTCCAGCTGTGATGAACATATAGCTTAATGTGTATAGCGGTTTAGAAAAAGGAACACCTGAAAATATAAAAAAATGTGTTACTACTATTTCTAAGAAATATAGAGACGGATGGACATAAAATCTAAAGATACTCAAAAGACAACATACCTACAACACTCAAAAGATAACCAGAGATTAATAGAGGGAGCGATGATATTGACCATAAAATTACCCTCTGCATCTGGTCCTGCAGGGAAAAAGTGGAGAGTACAGGATAAAAAACTTAGTTATAGTACACTTACAAAGCAACTCAAGTGTTCATAGCCATGTTGTCTGGAAACAAAAAATGCACGTTACCTTACAATGCACAAGAATGTGCCCATAATGCAATCCGATTAAACATGTAATGGCAGCCATCAAAGAGCTAGAAAATTGTTCAATAGGAAACAAACGGTAAGCCAACCAAACATCAAGGGAAAAACCATCAATAACCAGAAACTCAGAGCAGTGTTATCAGTTAGATAGAGCCTGGCTGTTTAGTTTGACACACGAAATTATAAGGATGATATCATTCCCCAGATGTGACACCACTGTGTAATATAAAGGAAAAGACAGCCATCCTCCATGATATGCCAGCAAGAATTATTTATTCAGCAAATGGATCCTCCAAGAGAACATTTTACTCCTGCTACGAAAGCTTCATAATCAATAAATTTTAGCTTTCAGCGTTTTTCCAATGTAGTAGATTTTAAAGGACTGCAGCTATACAACAGTATATGCAATACAAAAACATGCTTTACTCTCGAAATTATTTCACTTCTATCTGTTTATTACCACATTAACTGCAGAAGACTGAAGCCTAATTTAGGTATTGGATCTCTATATTCAATAGTTTGCAGAGTTTCAGGATGGAAACTCTGGTTTGTCTGAAAGACAGTACTCGGAGAAACGCAATGTTTATTCCCTAACCTTAAGATGCCCTCCGGGTCAAACGGAGCCAAGCACCATGCTGGTGAATTTGGAGGTAGAGGTCCATAATCTGGAGAGTTGACACTGCATTCCTGTAGACAACAACATACACACAACAATAATATGTAGAAACAAATAAAAAAAAAAAAATATGACACGTAGAACACGGAAAATAAAAGTGCAAGAAAAGAGAGGAAGGTGCAACCTTTGTTCTTCTGTACACAGGACGTTGATACAGATGTTCTTCACCAAGAAGAAATCGATCGAGAAAGCCAACCGCATTGCAAGGAGGCTCGAGACTGCTCCTCACTCCACATTGAACCTAATAAATAGACGCGAATCAATTTGCAGAAAGAATCATGAAGAAAAGCAATGTTCATCAGTTAAAATACAATCATGTGTTCGGGTTTCTAGCATCTTCCTCAACATCACATATTGAAGCATATTAACACAGTGGAAATGTAGATGCAATAAGAGACGAAAACAAAGCGTGTGAGCAGAAACCACTAAACATGCAGCACAAAGAATCAATCGGATTTTCAGATAACAAGTTCGCTTCAAACTTAAGTTGTTAAAAGAATACTCCTGCTATCATTTTCAAAGAATTTGTTGCTGATCCCAAATTTATACTCCCAAGCAACCAGGGTTGAATCAATCAATTGAGAATCTAAAGTGTGTTCCACCATTTTTAAAATGAACATAGAGATGCTGTAAGGAAATTACTGTGAATTCCTCATTATGTTAACTAGGCCACTGTATGAGGTTCAAGAGGCCAATTGGTGCAAAGGATAGTCATAATTCAGATAGAAGACTTCAGAATACTGAAACTTAAAACTCTATCGAGCATGAACCCTGAGGAAGCACGGATCAATAGAAAAATTCCCAAAAATGCACCAGAATAATACGTGGTTTGACTCACAGTTTGAATACCAACTTCAAATAGTGATGTTGAGGAGGTTATGCTGAGAGTTGAGACTTCAAAGGTCCAGTTTGGAACATAAAGGCCATATAGCAGGATCATGTATAATAAACCTAGTAAGATTGCAGCCGCCCTGCATGATATCATAATTAATAGTTAAGAAGTGAATATAATTAAATTTAAAGTCCAACAAAGATTCCAGCAGTAAAAATAAAGTCAAAAGGGATAAAATGTCCTATGTTCAACAGTTAATAACTTAAAATACAGGGAAGTATAGAATACTACGAGATACTCACGACTGGAAAGAGTATCTCTTCACAAATGCCACCGCTGAATCAACGACAGTATTATTAATAAGCCAAATCTCCAATACTGAAGCCAGCAGATAGCCAATTGCGATCCTCTACAAGAAAAGGCATCGGCAAAATTCCTAAGAAAATCTCAATTTACAAAAATCATATGCAAGCAAAATAGCAGCCGGAGATAACAGTTTATAAAACTCCTTCCTTCATAAGAAAAAAATAATGAGTTTTGACTTTTGACATTTAAATTTTTCCTGTTCTGTTTCTGGGATAAAACATTGTCTGACACGATTATGTAGCAAGCCAGGAGGTCAGGCAAAAATAAAAGAGAGATGAAATTACTAGTTCATCAGAAGGTATTAAAAAAAGAGACATCAGGCAACAATAGCAAGTCTCTGAAAAAGAAAAAGAACTAAAAAAATATGAACATAGAGGAAGATATTTGATTTACACCACTAGCACATAAGTTATTGTAAAAAGAGACATCAGGCAACAATAGCAAGTCTCTGAAAAAGAGAAGAAACATAGAGGAAGATATTTGGTTTGCACCACTAGCCCCATAAGTTCATACTGCAAGAACAAGCACAAAGTTATAGGCAAGTCATCATACCTGTAGCACACCCATCAATCGTATTTTCTCCACATCCACCCCATAAGTTAAATGGTCGCGCCCGTGGAAATACCCACCTAAGCACACAATTAGAAAATATAAAAAAATTATTTAACTAAAAGGACAAACCCGTTTTCTTCACTTCTTAAGGCATGTTTGCACACAATGTGTTTCACAATTTGACTGGTCTAAACATATGGCATAACCCCTTTATAGTTTGTATTTTGTTTTTTTTCCAGAAAACAATAAAAATATATCACACACCTTGAAGAATTACTCCCAAGAGAAACAGCTTAATGGTCCTCAATATAACTTTCTTTGTAGCTGCTGATTTGTTAGGCACTTTCTGTGTAGAAAAAATGAACACGCTTCAGCATTAGTACTGAAGTAAAAAACACCATCAATATAATACCATTTACTACTAAATAAGATGTTAGGAAAGGTTTTATGTTGGGAAATCATGTTTTTCCCTTTTATCTTGTTCTTTCCATTGAGAAGTTTGAGTTCCTTACAAAGAATCAAAAGAATTGAAGTGAGAATAGTCAATACCATGAACACAAGACTCACAGAGACACCAACACCAAAGAGAAAAAAAGGCATCACAAAATCGGCGATTGTCACTCCGAACCACGGTGCATGGTTTATCGATGGAAAAGCTTTTCCAGCATCATCGACTAAAATCATCAGCTGCCAACGAAAGAGTAAACGAGATAACAAAAGAAATCTTAAACTCTAAAGAAAAAGATGAACTAATAACAAATAGATAAATAGTTATCTGAAGAAACTGAAATTCATCAACTGCATTGAAATAAAAGAACGCAATGAAATCGTATTGAAAGCATAATTTTATTAAATAGAATCAAGGTGAAATACCGCGATAGTGACGCCTCGGAAAACGTCGAGAGAGACAAGTCGTTGTTTAGGATCAGTTGAAATATTAGACTGTGATTTATCTGGTAGTTCATCCACCGACGTCGTCGAAGAGACAATCACATCTCCCGGCGATTCCTGAGGTTGTGAGTTCTGAAGTAGAGGAGTGCGGTCTCCGCCATCGGTGTCTGTTACCACCACGATCGAGGCCATCATTTTACGGTCAGTCCCACCGGTGTCAACGGTCAATTTGAGCTTGCAGCAGTTATGTTAATTCTATTTAAGTTTGAGAGAGTGCTCGTAATTTTAGAAATGTACAATTGAATCCATGTAGTTTTATAAACCTTGCAATCTACTTCCTAAAATGGTATCTTACTTTTGTTTTTTGGCACGTAAGTCCCCAAGTTATGTATTTTGATGAGCAATAGGTTTCTGTTGACACATAAAAATGCGGCCCAATTAAATAGTCCAAGGAGGGGAGCCCTAATTAGGAGATTCGAATGATAAGCCCAAATGAGACAGTGTGGCCCAATACAGAGTTGTGCAGCGGAGGCCCATCATCGCCCAAATCTACAAGACGTCTAAGCCTTGGGCGAACACAACACCTTATCAATATTCAGGGCGACGGTGCTATTACTGCCTAAACCTGCGAAACGCCCAGAACCAAGGAGAATTGTTATTTAAAGCAACGGTTATTAAGGCAATAAATGAGCAATCTTATCACGTCCCATGATCCAAGAATTTCAGTTGCAGACGGTTAAACAACGGAGGTAATGGAAGTAGTTAAAACGGCAGTTCTTTAACAAATCAGCCATGATAGAGAACGTGGGTAGTGACAAGAAGACAAACAGTTTCAGACAGTTCCACAACAACAACTGTAAAAGGACTATAAAAGAGAAGACATAGAAGAAAGGGACCCCGAATCAAATGCTCTCGAACAGAGAATATGTAATTTTTATTTCCTTTACTTTTTATCGAGTTTAACTATCAATTGTTCCGTGTGCTTTCACTCCTTGGAGGCATTTCACCTTGGGCCATGCTACGGGTACACCCCACCAATAGGGAAGCGTCGAGTGTCCATTATGGACACCTTTATGTCAAGTGTGATGTACAAGAAGATTAATCCTTTCACCCTACGCTCATTGTAAATCTCCATCAATAAAGCACTCTATTTTGGGACTTTGTCTCAAGAGATCTGTTCCTTACACAATCGTCTGAACCTTATTTTAATTGTTAGTGAGGTCCGACTTTCCACACAAAACAATTTCCTTTACAAAGTGGCACCAAGATCCAAAAAAATTATTGTCTCTTATGTTTAAAAGGAGATTTCCTCGGTCCACAATACAATTCGACTTTTAAACTAAAAGACATTTCAACTCATGGAGAAAGGGTAAGAATTAGATACGAAATTGATTGGGTTTAGGAGAACTAACATAAATCAGAGCATATTCTTGCCTCGTGGATTACAAATTTGCTTACAAGAACATTGGTTTGACGAAAATCATCTTATTGATTTGTTTTTGCAGCGTGTTTTTCAGTTTTCCCCCAATTTTGTGAAATGACTTTTACTTGTTTAATTATCAAACGTGTCCTTAATTTTCAAACAGAGGTTACAAAAAAGAATAATGCATAAAACTTCACTGGGCACATCCATATTATTTTCCACAGTTCATAAAAGAATATAAAAACCAAATTCTAAACATCCAATCATTTACGAACATTTTGGTCAGTTACTACAAAACTCTGCGGGTGGCAACGAGCATTAGTACATTCATAAAAGCGCTCAGGGACTTGGTCCCATTGATGTATACTTACGAAAACAGGTCGCCGTTTCATGAATAAAGACTCCACAAAACAGAATCGCAATCTGCTTCTAACCCCAAGGGTGGTGATAAATACAGGAGATGACCATTGAGATCTGATAGTACACCATGAATCTAGTTTCATCCAGTGAAAATAACCCTTGTCCAGCATCCACTGCACCCAAGTAAAGCTCTCTTAGATGCAAATTTTCCTTTACCTCTTAATAGAGAACACAGAATCAAAACAAAAAAAAAAAAATGCAACCTTAAATGGAGGATCAAAAGCAGATGATGATGAAAGGTGCTTCTACAAACTGAGGTGAAGATTTGTCTGAGGGGTTCGGACTAGTACGTGGTAAAGCGGGTCCAGATTTTAAAGTGGATAACTTACTAGTTTAGACAAACATGCAATTTTTGTCCAACTTAGAGAGTAATACCCCAGTCCAGATATCCACAAGGTGAAATAGGATCGGAAGCTTAAGCTAAGCATTGCACTTATATACCAAAAACCCGCTTATAGACATTGGATAATTCAGGTCTGAGGCCCACAGAGACAGAGAAAATGCCAGCCAGATAATCTAGAAAAAACTACAAGCACTATGAAACAATGATAGAGGTCTTCCACGGATACATGCATCTGAGGATAAATGGGCGAAATACCCTTATTCAGAAAATGCAGACAAGCATGCTTGAACGCATTAGATTGTGTGTCCATGGCTTAAGATTGATTGACAAAATAAAAAGGCAACAAAATTGTATAGAAAAGTATAGAGCTACTCTAGCTCAATTCGTGTTCGCTTTGATTTAAGGACAGCTTGAGTGAACCGTCGTGAATTTAACCAAGCTCAAGCTCAATCTCAGACTCATTAAGAAAATCAAACTAAGCCTTAACCTACTGTTTGTCTTGATTAGATTTCTTACCTTCTATGCCCAACTCCAAAGGAAGAAGAAGAAGACAACACAACTCAAGGGCCTCACAACAAAAGACCATGGCCATTGGGCACTCGTAAGTTATGATAGAATCGGTGGCATCATGTCAGGAATTAATGAATTTAATCGTGGAAAAAAAAAAATTGAAAAAACTGAAGTACCTTTATACTGTAGGAATAATGGACTCATTATGAGTTCCACCACCTACAAGCTTCCATTCTGAGGATTCCTAAGATAAGCTTCTAGCTGTCCAGTTGCTGCCAGTATAAAACCTAAAAGAGTAGCATTCATTTTCGAAACATATTTGGTATCAGTTCATGAACCTGACCCAGAAGGTAACTGTATTCTAGTCAATCAAAAACTCCTGAATAATGAAAAGCAAAGTGTACCACAATGTAAGACAACAAAAAATACAGAATAGGCGGTATCATTTGCTGAAGATATGAACAACCAATTCAGGTGGTGCTACAGGTATCAAATTATATCTATACATACGTCTGACTCAACAAATCAACCAAGAGCCAGCATACAGCCATCATAGTAACCCCCTAATATGCACTTTTCGTGTAAAGTGATTTTGCATGAAATTTGTCACTGATTTTACCTAGAAAAAGAGCTGAGGGTCTTCCTGGCCGGGACTTGAATTCCGGATGAAACTGCACTCCAACATAAAAAGGATGGTCTGGAAGCTCCAAAATCTGCAGAAATGGGAGTAATTAGATGTAACGAGGAAGAAATTCAGCATCATGAAACCTCAACATGTAAATGCACAAATCAATGAAAAAGATTGAGTTACTTTGCTGCTGATAAATTAGTATTTAGGCACGCGAGCCTAAGCAAAGCTTAAATAAATGGGACAATTAATTCTACAACAGAAAAAAGTTAAAGCTAGGTAACCTCCATTCGCTTCCCACTTTCATCCTTCCCAACAAATTTCAAGCCAGATTCTTCCAAAATGCTAACCATCTCTGGGTTCACCTGCAACAATTGATGAGGAAATATGTAGTGTAACTAGTGTTCGTGATAATAAAACGTCGATCAAATAGTGAATCTGTTAAGTTATTTCGATTAACCTCATATCTATGTCGATGTCGTTCATCCACGTAATCCGAATTGTGATACCTGTAGAGATAAAAAATTGTTAGAATAGTTTATGAACGGAAAATCATTGTGGGATCAAACAGGTTATAATCCCTTCAAAACTTCCGGAAAGAATATATTTTACACCGTTATGCAGAACTTTCACAAAGCTGCAAGTAAAAGAAGTACATGCCTGAACCAAGGAGAGAACATATAATTCTTTTATTGTAGCTAATCAAAAGAAATAAATACCATAACTTGAAGCTTCAATCGAAGTACTCAAGCTAATTTGCAATTTCAGGTGGTGCTAATATTAACATTTGATGGCTTGAAGATCATATTGTTTGCAAAAAAGGCGATCAAAGATGAAAATTTCGCAAAAAATTGTCATCAATTATGAACTTGCCCTCAGTCCATTCAACTAATTGTCAAGAGGAGCCGAACAAGTATTTTGTGGTTCTGCACGTGGCATTCTTGTTTAAAGCTTAAATTCATAGGGCATTGCAACATTTTAAATGGAATGGTGCAGATTATTTCTTACAGCTTTGCTGTGATACAATCTGGATTCTGAAATAACGTTCTTCGACAACCAAGTCTCATTGTGCTTCCCATGTGTGTTTTTGAACCCTGGGAGCGCATATAGAAAAGACAATACATTTGTCATTTGACTTAAAGAATATCCCTTCAAACTATATAATGTACTACCTCTGGCATGAAAATAACGACAGGATTGGGAGTCTTATCATCAAACTCGGTACTATTTGCCCTTTCCAAGCCCAAAACCTGCATAGCATGGAAGTGGGTAGTCCTTGATCATAAAAAACAAGAACAAGTCCAAAAAATTTAAAAAATTACTTACAGATCTCGCGATCTCAATCACAGATATCTGCATCCCCAAGCAAATCCCAAGATAGGGAACTTTATTTTCTCTCGCATATTTTGCAGCCAATATCATCCCTGTCACACCACGATCTCCAAACCCACCAGGAACCAAAACACATGCAGCATTCTGAAAACATGGTTTCTTTTGGTATCAACACAATTTTCAGCCAGTTCATAAATTTAGGATTATCATGCTATTTGACAACATGTAGCTAGGACAGAAAAAGGAACCCCACAATGTAGGAGCAGAAACTTTTGCCACAGGAGGCAGGTAGGAGAAATATTGGTACATTGACAAATATAATAACGACATCAATCGCATTGATTATCAGTAATGCCATTCTTTACACGGCAACAGAGAAAATATGTAACATGATGACATGTCTAGCGCACTACAATCACAACCTTCAACATCAACAAACAGAAGGAAATAACACTATGGCCAAGAGTTTACTACTACTAATTAGAAGTCCCAAACTAGAAGATTTCAAGAAATCGAGAAACTGGTATATATGCATATCACAGACTACAAATCTCAGCACAGCTAATAAACTATGGTTTCTGACAAAAGTATAATTACCTTGGGGACAAAAGAATGATGATGACTAAAAATGCAGAATGCAGTGATTACCTTTAGAGTTTTCCATGCAACTGCATGCGCTTCAGGCGTCTGGAGCATAAATAGCATGAGTACAATCAGGCGCAATTGTAAAACACAGATAAAAAAAGTTACGTAATGGAACTGTTGAATGCTGTACCAAATTTGCACTATCATCTTCTAGATCTGAAGCTGCAATCCAGTCAATCAATGGCTTCGATGAACACGCAATGCACGCATGCAGGAGGGCCTGCAAATGGACCAAAGCAAAACAATAAGTTTTGATTTAAGCAAAGAGAGACATTGGCTTAATGACGGTTGGAGTTAAATAATATAGTCACACCTTGACAACAGACAAATAAGAATCTGACATCCCAACGTACTTTCCCACCATTGCAATTCTTACCTGCATTAGCAATCATTTCTTTCATCCAATGACAGAATAAAATGGGCGAGAAATGTGACTTGAAGGTAAATTCTACTAACAGAGTTAGTGAGGCTGTCAAAAGTCTCAGCTCTCTTGGTCCATTCTTGCAAGTTAGGAGGCTTGGCAACACTGTGACGGACGTTGATAAATGTGAGAAATACAAGCCTAGATGATATGGTTACTCTAGATCATTTTAAATTTGTACACACAATATATGTGATTAGATTAGAACATTTATAGTGAAATATCTTACAGCACACAGAATACAGGATCCAAGTTCAAGATTGGCTCTATATTGTTTTACTCATGAAGATTAACAATACCAGCGGGTGAAACTGCATGTAAGAGGCTAAAGTATTCAGATAAGAACTTACCCCAATAAGTCTAAATGTTTTAGAATGGCATCATGTGCATTTTGGTTCTGGACCAAAGAACAACATCAGAAATCAGGGATGAATATCTTAATAGTGCAAAGCATAGTTTAGTGTCAAGCCCTCAACAGAATATTACCCACCCGAAGCAGAAGAGGAACATGCCAAATGTTTGGAACGTCATGGATATTAAGAATATTTCCAACCTGGGATAGCAAAAAACCATTACAAAAGAATAAAAGGAGAGCAAGTATCCAATTTGAAAAAGTCCTACAACAAGTATTATGAATAACAACTTACAGGGACATGGCAAAACTGTGACAATTTCTGCTTTGTATTCTCCAACAGCGGCTGCAACAAACATACATGACGTCAAGGCCACATAAGAGGACAATAATGTTAATGAGACATGCATATTTAATGCATACCAACCACAGTCTACAATACTGACACCAGAATGTCCATACCATAATTAGAGTGTTGCTGCTCAACAACTCAAGCTCTAACCACATATTTCTATAATAATATTTAACAAGAACAGATGATGTATGAGCATAAGAAGTCCAATCTATCTAGGTGAAGTATCAAAGGTGCATGAAATGCAATATCCTATTCAACTTGTCTATAAATTTATTCAAAGCAAAACGGTAATGCATCCGCACCTGAGCGGAACGACATGCCAGAAAATGAGGAGTCAAACCTAATGCTCTCAATTCTCGCACACTATGCTGTGTGGGCTTTGTTTTCTGCCAACATGCATACACAGAGATAGAAGTCAAGTTCAAAAGGAAGGTGATGGAAAATAAATTTTGACTCTTCGAAAATCAGTACTTTGATTCAAACAGATATTGAAGCTTGCAACCAAGAGGTATAGGGTATTACTTGCTCACCCACGACGCCAAGAACGGGTATAAGACTGACATGAATCAGACAGAAATGATCTTGTCCTGTGAGAAAAAATGAGATTAGTATGAACACTAACAAGTAACAATAATCTGACAAAATTTTAAGAAACGGGCATGCAAAACATTTGTACATCTTCCGACCAAGCCATTGGAAAATGCAAAAATAATGCAACCTTACCAACTGAGAAGAACAATTGTCTCAGAGCTTCAATGAATGGCATTGACTCAATATCGCCTAGGGAAAAAATTTCTTGGATTATTGTGCAGAAAAAAAATAGGTGGACAAAAAAGAGAAACGTTAAAAGTTTCAGTGAGGGAATTTCTTTCATCCGGAAAGAGTCGTACCTACAGTCCCTCCCAGTTCTATGACACAAACATCTGCAGGTCCATCTTTCCCATCCACGGGAATAACAGAAACTGATTCAATCCAATTCTTAATGGCATCGGTGATGTGGGGAACTACCTGCAATCAAATCAGGAATGCAGAGCAAATAACAAGAATAAGTACTCACTCTCGTCTCTCATTTCAGATGTACCAAATAATACTAAATTACTAATGAATACAGCCCAACCTGCACAGTCTTTCCAAGATAATCGCCTCTCCGTTCCTTTTCAAGAACAGACTGACAAATGAATGAACAGGTTAAGTTTCTCCAAATATAAGCATAACCATATCTCAAGCAGTCAAATTAGCGTGACAGAAACCTGATATATCTTTCCTGTTGTAATATTGTTCTCTCTAGTAAGTGTCACGTCCAAAAATCGCTCATAGTTACCCAAGTCTAGATCTACCTATTAAAACAATGCAGTAGAAATAGAATTATGAGATAGTAGTTTTGAAGCTAAAATAAGCAGGCTAACTTCAGAGAACGAGCATTAGAAATTGTTAATAAACAACCGGGGGAATATAACATAATCATTGAAGATATGAATATTCCACAGAAGTAAGAGACGCCAATTTACAGGCGGCATGCCTGTGTCAGATTCCAGAATTTCAAAATGGAAATACACATTTTGTGCTTGTTTGTTCAGCATTTTGGAGCAAATTTTTAGCCGAATTCCGTACGTTAAACAGTGTTACTCAGAGAGGGGTGTAGTTATTATTGACTGAATGTATGTAAAATTACCAATGTGCCCCTCCTCGTAAAAATCATTCTTCTTTACGGAAGGGCAATTCCGGTAAGTGGGAAAGATGTGCACTCAATAATTACTGAAAAAGATGGGTCCTACGTACCTTCCAACGGGCCAAAATGGCTCCCAAACATGGGCTTAATACAATTAGTCTACGTGTTTTCATTGATGATAAACTGAGAAGAAAAGGATACTGGGAGCTCGAAAGAAAGATACGAATTCAATTTGTAAGCAAAATACACACCCAATCTGATGCAAATTGAGGGCAGTGAAAGTCAACTATTATCAGAACAGCTAATGATTACGAGCATGTTTTTACTTGACTCCTATAATAGATGGCAGAGAATAGTTGTCTGTCTAAACAAGACCACGTGAAGAAGTCAAACTCGTGACATATCTAGTATGTAGTTTTTAGAGAGAACATAATATAATGAGCATACGATGATTAAACATAATGAAGCGATTGCATAATATAACTATTTGATGAAGGAGGAGTAATTTTCAGATTAAATTTGGTTCTTGTAGCATTCTTCAGATCATTAAAACAACTGAAACCAAAAGGCTATGATATTGCGAATAAATGAAGAGAAGGATGTGGAAACCTCTCCGCCATCATCGAGAACGAAAACCTCCCCATGCTCAAACGGAGACATGGTACCAGCGTCGGTATTCAAGTAAGGATCTGTCAAGAGAGAAGAACATAAATACCACCAACACCAAGTGTGTAACCAAATTTACCTCAAATACCAAATTCATAATTAAATGTATGTACGATAAAGAATATTCATATGGATGCAACATATGAAAATTACCATTTGATCAAAAATAAAAAATGACTCATGCTAAAAATAAATAAAAAGCATGAGGAGAAGATAAATCACACCAAACACTAAGTTAAATTCCAAGTAAACCGAGAAAAAAAAATGTAAAATTCAAACAAATGGCAATATACAAAATCGCAGCAAGAATGAATCAGCAATTAACTCATCGTCAAGTTACAAATCTAAAATAATAATAATAACCCGTAAAAAACTGACCAATTTTAATAGATGTAACACGAAGGCCACAGGCTTTGAGAACAACGCCGATACTGCTGGCGGTAACTCCTTTTCCGAGCCCGCTCACAACACCGCCAGTAACCAAAACGTACTTCATCTTCTATTACTTCGATTTTCTCTTTGCAAATTATATGCCTCTGGAGATTTTTTGCGGCACACCAGAAGTTCGTGTAAATGTCCGAGCGAATAGAGAATGCCCCTTCCTAGTTTCAAACTCAAGTCGCTTTCATTTTATAATGGGTCCAGAGCCAGCCAAAGGTTTCTCACTTTCTGCTCCACCGCTAAACCCTATTTGTCCTTTTTCTATTTTTATATATAAGACGTGTTCGGTAGAGATTGAAATCGAATTAAAATTGAAAAATTAGTCGTTATTGTTGATTTTTATTAGTTGAGTAGAATTCAATAACGACTATATTTTTAATTTTAATTAAATTTTAATCACTATCGAACAGATCCATATATTGTAATATTAGCGAAAAAGTTATTTAAAAAATAAAAATACTACTTTTTCAAAACAATACAAAAACCTACTTTTGCAAAAACAAATAAAAAATAATAATTATAATAAAACGATGACTTTTAAAATTAACGAAAAGTAAACTATAATAATTGTTACAAAGAATTTGCGTGGAGCCCTTTTTAGGTCTATTTGGGTCGAATTAAAATTTGATTTTAATCTAAATCAAAATCAAACAATTAATATCAAGCACATCTTTCAGGAGTTCAACATCTTTTCAACCACACATTTTAAAAACTTATATCACAATCCACTTAAAATCAGATTTAATCTACACCAAACACCCTCTTAGTCTTTGGCTAATTGGCCTTTGTTTTTTATTTTCGTAGACCCAAAGGGTTTGTGGGTGTTTATTTTTTCTTTTTTCTTTTTTTTTTTTTGAACTACTTGGTCAAAATTTGTCTTTTTCCATTAACTCAAATACAAAATGCCAAACTTTGTGGGATTGGATGATTGTGACAAGAAACATCGATATTATTACAAGATGTGTTTGAAATTTTCGATGAATTGAATTACGTAAAATCGAACCAAATTGACCGATTTGATCTAATACTTTTACCCACCTCTAAGAAGACATCAAGCATGGCTATTGCCTCGTGAAGTTCCTATTCTAGAATCAAAAACTATCAAGAATATGTACCGATAAAATGTCGTCCCATCAATAATAGCAAGAAGGCAAATATTGTGTAAAAAAAAATAACTTTGTGCTAGTGCTTCTAGGTTTATTCCAATGAGCATTCTTAAACTTTGCATCGATTCTGTTTCTTTACGTATAAATTGTCGGCAATCGATGCCATGCATTCGACGTGTCTATTGAAAAATAACACATTTACTTAGAGCTTGTTTGGTTTAGATTTTTTGGAGGAATAATTGATTTTGAATAGTGATATGCTGAGAAATGTGTGGTTGAAAAAGAAAAAAAAGTATTGATGTGATGTAAAATATTATTTTATTGAAGAATGTGTGGTTGAAAAATGAGAATTGATTTACTGTAGAATTGGAAAATCCAAACCAAACAGGCCATTAATATTTCTAGACCAGCAATAAGGATGTATGTGTCAACTCACTTTGTCAACTTCAATTAGTAGTTTTTAAACAATATAAAATTTGAATTAATTATCTTATATATCTTCTCTTGTATCATTATAAAATATTTACACAATTGACTGAGATGGATTGTTTTATGAAGATAGATTGTGGTTTTTCTTTTTAAAATATATGATGATATTGCTGATCATATCCCAACCTGGATAATATTTTTTATTATGGACTATTGAATACGGATAACTGAAAGAAGTCAGCCCATGATGCTGGCCCATATAGATCTTGACACGTAAATTTTGGGG